>MU685627.1:149782-191951 GCA_026770625.1 Nicotiana glauca
TAGACTCTAAGACCTGAAAATACATTGATAGACATTGAGTGATAAACAGAGATTAATAGAGAGAAAAACAGACAGACATTGAAGATCCTGAAATACACACAGATACATACTGGATACACTGATATACATATAGTTTGAGAGGAAAGAAAAATCCAGGAAAAATTCAAATGGCTAAAGTTTACTTGTTCCATTGAAATCTTTTATTCTATATTTGTTGAATTCTGAGATTTTCAAGTTTGGATATATATTCAATCCAAGTTTGGGGTTTTGGGACCTGCTGGGCATCATTATTTGGTTGAAGTTGGATTCTTGATTGATTATCCTCTGAATCTGGTTTCCATACTGTCGTGCTGCTTGTTGTCTGCTGACTCTGCACTTCTTTTCCTCATTTTTTTCAGGTACCAATTCCAACTCTATTATGATGTAGCTCTCAATTTGAGGCTGAAATAAAGGCAGTATTGATCTTCCATGAAGTTTTTTTTATCTGTTTATTCATTTTTAATATAAATCAATTAATTCCTATTGATTAGTTCATAACTTGCGTGTTGTAGCTATTTACAGATTGTGTGACTGTTGCAGTAATGTCTTGTTCTTTTTTAGAAATAGGTTTAAATGTAGAAGTTCAGAACATAGCATCAGTCTCATTTGTGATTCAATAATGTATCTTTTAGTATTTTATTAGCCTGATATGGTGTACTGTTTAATTGAATTTTTAAGTTTGAATAGCTGAAGTTTACTGTTGTTTTAACTTGGGACATGTTCAGTGATATGGTTGCATCATGGATATAGTATTTATATTAGGTGTTAAATAACATGTTTGAACTTCATCGATCTTTTCTTATTAACCTTTGTGAAGAATGCAATAATGTTTTTGATAGGTATTAGGCTTCATTAGTTTTTCTGGGGGTTAGATGTGTACTTTCCTGTTGGTTGAGTGTAATGGACTTCGTCATATGGCTGAAAGTATTCTGAGGCTGTGTTGAGTTCCAGTTAGTGTGTAAGTTCAATTTTGGGGTTGAATCCTTCATATCATATGTTTGATTGTGACTGTATGATGTACACCCTTCTGGGCTTTATCTAACTCCTAATGTTTGATAGTTAGCTACTTAGTGATCACAATTATTTGGAGTTGTATTGCAAGAACTCATTTGAATTTGAAATCACATGACTATATTGCCAATCTTGATAAATAGATTGAAGATTAGTCATGAAGCATATTTCATAAATGGTCCTATTAGGTTGGTCATATTCTGATAATAAAATGGATTGAATGAATAGCTACAATGCTCAATGTCTTAAAGAATAAGGGTTATACTGTAAAAATGATAAATGCTGCATTTTTCAGAATAGTATTATGATTTGGCATAAAAATTGTATTGGAACTCTGCAATTGACTTGGGATATCATGAGTTGATAGGGCTGTTGGGCTTCGAATGGTGCCTGACACAGGCCCAAATCAAGCAGCCTAGTCCAAAAGTTTGGTTCTTCAATTTTGGGTGTAATTGATTCATTTTTTTTCTTTCTTTAAATTTTGTTTAATGCATCATTTAAGCCCAAGGATTTTATGGTTTCGTTTATTTACCCATTTATTGTATGCACGTTTATAGCCGGGCTTCGAGGCTAGCCTAGTCATGTTGATCATGTTTTGTTCTTTAAGTATTGCTTTGTTTCTTCAAATCCCAAATTTTCCTCAAATGTTAGGCGTATAGTGTTCTGTTTAAGCTATTCAAGGATACATAAAGAATTCAACCTGGCCAAAGCTCAAAATTGCCTTAATCCTTTTAATTAAGTATAGTTCCTTAGTTAGAGTAGGGCATGCCATATCAAGGAAACACATAACTCATGACCATTATTGAATTAATATTTAAAACCTTAGAATAATCGAGGTGTGCCCTTAGCAAATTCCATAGCCCTCGCAAAGTGCAAATGCGTAGTTGTTTTAGGCGCGTATTTTAATAATCTACCTTTCTAAATACGGGTGCACATTTATGTGACCCAAATCCAAATCTCAACGAGGTTAAAATATGTCAAAAGCCATAGGTGAATTTATGTGACGTGGTTCGAGACGTGTTTTAATAACATTGCGATTTTCTCTAAAAAAATGAATAAAAGCGGTTAAAACTAAAACTGCACATAGGTGTTTAAAATTAGATATTTAAGCCGAATATAACAGTTGAGCGACTGTGCTAGAACCACGGAACCCGGGGATGCCTAACACCTTCTCCCGAGTTAACAGAATTCCTTACCTAGATTTCTGGTGCGCGGACTGTAATACAGAGTCAATCTTTTCCTCGATTCGGGATTTGAACCGGTGACTTGGGACACGATAAATCTCCTAAGTGGCGACTCTGAATCTTATAATAATAAATCTCGTTTCGATTGTTCTTTAATAGGAAAAACTCCCCCTTATTATACCTCCTTACGGGGGTATAGGGAAAAAAGAGGTGTGACAACGAGTATATAAACATTGGTGTCTAGCATGACCATATGTCCTTATAATGCGATTATCATGATTTTGTTGTACTTTCCGTGTTTATTTGAGGATTTCTATATGTTGTAAAGAACATGTGAAAGACATTGTGATCATTTGACTTCGAGGAGCATTGGCTCGAGTTGTGATACGAATTTTGAAGGTATACGAAATGATCTGGTTCTTTGGAGCATTGGCTCAAATGATAAAGTTAATTATAAGGTAAGAAATGAAAGAAAGAGAAAGAGTTATTGGTTATTCCCTTGCCGGGACGTTTTGTTGATTTTGTTAGTTTTCTCCTTTGTCGGGATATTGAGTTTATTGATATTGTTCCCTTGCCAGGATTTAACTATTTTATTGTATTCCCTTGCCGGGATTTCCTCCCCTATTTGTTTACTTCCTTGCCCCTTATTTGTGACTGTTGTTTGGGTGAGGTAGAGTAATATATATATATGGATCGGGTTGCACGCCGCAACAATGATATTTGAGGAACGGGTTGCACACCGCAACAATAATATTTGAGGATTGAGTTGCACGCCGCAACAATGCTAAATGATATGGGTCGGGTTGCACGCTGCAACAGTGATATTTGAGGGTTGGGTTGCACGCTGCAACAATGCTAAATGATATTTGAGGATCGGGTTGCACGCCGCAACAATGCTAAATGATATGGGTCGGGTTGCATGCCGCAATAGTGATATTTGATGGTCGGGTTGCACGCCGCAACAGTGATATTTGAGGGTCGGGTTGCACGCCGCAAAAGTATTGATATATATTGGGATCGGGTTGCGCGCCGCAATAATTGCTGATTCAAGTGTGTTTATTTCGGATATTGTTTCGTTGTTCGCTGTAAATTCTCTTGGCTGCTTCTATCTTTATATTGAGATTTCCTGTTTGTAACTATTGTCTCCCCACAGTATGTTCCCCCTTCCTTTACTAATTGTTTACTTCCTGTATTTTGTTCTGCGGTATGTATATATTTGAACTGCACAAGTTTATCTAGTAGTCTGGTCTTAGCCTCGTCACTACTTCGCCGAGGTTAGGCTAGGAACTTACCAACACATGGGGTCGGTTGTGCTGATGCTACACTCTGTGCTATTTTGCACAGATACAGGTTTTGGACAACAACAACAGTAGTGTGGGAGTAGGCTTTCAGTTCAGCGAGATACCGAGGTAGCCTTACAGGCGTCCGCAGGCCCGGCGTCTCCTCTATTCCTACTTTAGACTATCATCTCATTGTCTTCGAGATAAACAGATTTATGTTTCTTTCAGATGTTGCATTTAGAATATTTAGATGTTCGTGAGCATGTGACTCCAGTTCTTGGGCAGAGATTCATGTTGGAATTCAGTATTTTGTTTAGCTATTTAAATTCAAGACTTCCTCTACTATCTAATTTCGTTGTTTTTATATTGTTGCCATAAGTTATTAAAAAGGGACTATGTTGTAAACGAAAGGTAATTAAATTTGGCTTGCCTTGCTTCTACGAGTAGGCGTCATTACGACTCCTAAGGGTGAGAAATCCGGGTCGTGACATAACCTTTGCTATAGGAGGTAAAATTTTTTACTTTTTAAGAACATATGTGATGCTACTATAGTTACATAGTGCATAACAATTAAGGAATAAGCAATATTTAGAGCTTTCATTTGTTTAAATTTCATGTATTTTGAAGAATTGGAGAATTGGAGGTTACGATAACCTGTTAATGAAACTATCTCTTTAATGTATTTTGAAGAATTGGAGAACTATTAAAAAAGGTTAATAATCTTCGTTTAATTTACACCTATGATTGCACTTATAGTGCCCAAAATAATTATATACCAGCTTCTAAAAAATTATTAATTTGATTGATGCATCTTTTAACTGGCTCGAATTATACATGTATACGGTCAAAATCATATGCCTTAGATTTTGTAGGCTCGAGAAGTTGCATCGAGGATAAAAGTTCGATATAGACCAAGCTCGACTTCGAAGGTAGAATAAGAGGCTCGAAGACCTAAGTGCTTGAGGAATATCAGAGCCAAATATGACCGACTCCGAGACAGTGACGTTATAAGTTTGTTACAGAAGGATAAGATTCCCGCCACGTCCCCAAGATCAAGGCATAAATTCCGGAATTGATTTCTACGAACTAGTACAAATTTGTACTAGGCGGTTATACAGCTGTCCCAATAAGATTCCTTACTATAAATAGAAATGTACCTTATTTAGGATTCCCCTATTATATAAAGGGGACCCCAATCATTTGTAAGGATAATCTAATCACTGGCAAAGAATATACTCTCTTACTTTTCTTGCTCATTATTCATCAGAATTGTCCTTTACCTTTATTATTCTTGACCAATCTCGAGGTCACTTGGGCTCGAGCTCGAGCTCGAGGTTGGCTTATCTATTGGTTTGGTCTTACTTATTTGTTTCATCTATACTTCAGATTTCTTAATTATTAATTAGTATTGAACTAAATCACGTATCTTAATTAAAACCACAAATCAAATTTAAATGTTACTCATATTTTCGAGGTAAACAGTTTGGCGCCCACAGTGGGGCTAAAGATATAAGCGTTTATTTCAATACTGATTTCAGTAAAACACATTATTTTTACACTTCTTATTGTCAAAGATTCTTTGATTTCAGGATAAAATATGTCAAACTCGCAGTATGCACCCATACACGGTGATGACATTCTTGAGTTTCACGGAGAAACAACATAATTACACCAGGGATCGATGTACCACCGATAAACCCTGAGGAAGTGCCAAATGTTGAGCCAGTGGATGTTAGTTCACACATTGCTTTGAATGCAGATCCATGGCAGACCCCAAAGCAAGTGTATGCAGAGAAGTTAGATCTGGGGGCCAAAGAATATAGGGTGTAGAAGATGGGGGAATTAGCCTCCAAGTGATATTCGAGATGCTACAAGCTTAACAGATTTCCATCGCTCAACTTCAGAGTCAGAATAGAACTCCAAGTATAGTCGAACTAGTAAACACTCGACATACTGATCCGGTGCCAGAAAGATCAAATGAGAATGGCTCGGGGACTGACCCTACAATTATGAAGATGCTCGAGGAACTCACCAAAAGGGTTGAGTCCTGGGAAAAAAATATTAAGGATAATGACAAAAAGGTGGAGACCTATAACTCTCGTGTTGATCAACTACCGAGGGCACCCCTGGTCTTAAAAGGATTGAATGCCAAATAATTCATACAAAAGCCGTTTCCCCGAGCGCGGCTTCGATGCCCATCCCTAAGAAGTTTCATTTGCCTGATATACCTAAATGCAATAGAACAACTGATCCCAATGAACATATTACCTCGTATACTTGCGGGATTAAAAGAAACGACTTGATTGATGATGAGATCGAATCGATTTTGTTGAAAAAGTTTGGAGAAAACTTGTCTTAGGGAGCCATGATTTGGTATTACAACTTGCCCCTGAACTCTATTGATTCGTTTGCTATGTTAGAAGATGCCTCCGTAAAAAGCGCACACTGGGGCCATAAAGGTGGCAACAAAGAAATAGGACGACTTTAAGATAAAATAGAGGAACAACGAGATGTTAAGGGAGTTCGTGTCCAGGTTTCAGATGGATCAAATAGAATTACCACCGGTATTGGATGACTGGACAGTACAAGATTTTATGCAAGGTTTGAATGAGAGGAATTCGATCACGTCTCGACAATTACAGTAAAATCTGATCGAGTATCCAGCTGTGACATGGTTAGATGTGCATAATGTTATCAAGTTGGGAGCCCCCTCAGGCTCAGTTCATCCTAATAGATTGGCAGCCAAACCCCCGAGGGATACAAACAGGGAATCAAGATCGAACAAGGAACGGTATTATCCATATGTCGATTAGAGAAACAACGGTTCAAGTCATAATACTCATTGGAAAAATCAAAGAAATAATCAAGGTCAAAACTCTTGGGGACTCATGAGTAAGAATGGGTTCGATAAGCATACCGACTTCGCATAGGCACCTCGATTGTCGGAGTATAATTTCAGTGTAGATGCATTGGGGATGTGTCAGCTATTGGAAGAATAAAAGACACCAGGTGGCCCAGGCTTATACAAACTAATCTTTCTCAGAGGAATCCAAACTTGATGTGTAAGTATCATGGCACACATGGCCATAAATCGAGGATGGCAGAAAGCTAAGGGAGGAGGTAGCTCGGTTGTTCAACAAAGGACACCTTCGAGAATTTCTCAGTGATCCAGCTAAGAATCACTTCAGGGAGAGAGATGCAAATAGAAAAAACGAGCAGGAAGAACCACAGCATATAATCCACATGATCGTTGGTGGTGTCGATGTCCCACAAGGACCTATATTCAAATGCACCAAGGTATCGATCACTAGAGAAAAATGGACTCGGAGCTATGTGCCCGAGGATGTCCTATCATTTTATGACGAAGAAGCAGAGGGCATATCTCAGCCGCACAATGTCTCCCTGGTAATTTCTATTCTTTTAAATAAAATTCAAGTTAAACGTGTTCTAGTGGATTCGGGTAGCTCAACAAACATAATCAGATCAAGGGTCGTAGAACAACTCAGCCTACATGATCAGATTGTACCTGCATCCCGGGTCCTAAATGGCTTCAACATGGCGAGCGAAACAACAAAGGAGGAGATAATCCTACCAGTGAACATAGCCGGGACCATACAAGATACAAAATTCCATGTCATCAAAGGCGATATGAGGTATAGTGCACTCCTCGGGAGACCATAGATATACTACATGAGAGCAGTACCTTCAACTCTTCATCAGATGCTGGAGAGTAACATGCTGCAAAGAAAATGTTTGTTGTTGATGAAGTGACACCGATACCAGAGCCTTCGACTTCGGAAAAGTCGAACACCAAAGGTAAGCAGGCGGCCAAATAGAAATCACCGATCCCAGTCTTGATCGAACTAGAGGAACATATAATCGAAGAAGAAGTGGATTTCTTTACTCCTTGAAGCTTCATTATTCCCGAAGAATCAGATGCAACCAAATCAACGATCGAGGAACTAGAGCAAGTTATACTGATCGAATACATGCCCGAGAGAAAGGTATAACTGGGAAAAGGATTAACCCCCGAACTCAGAAAAAAAACTCATTCAATTTCTTATTAATAATATGGATTGATTTGCTTGGTCCCATTTAGATATGATAGGGATTTCACCGGAAATAACAACGAACCGGCTAAGCCTCGACCCTAGGTTCAAATCGGTAAAGCAAAAAGTAGTCCCCAGTCCAAGGTGAAGCATGCATTCATAAAGGACAAGGTAACCAAACTTCTTAAAATAGGGTCTATTCGGGAGGTAAAATATCCCGAATGGTTAGCCAACGTAGTTGTAGTTCCTAAAAAAGGAAACAAACTTAGAATGTGCGTATATTACAAGAATATAAACAAAGCATGCCCAAAAGACTCTTTCTATTTCCCAACATCGATCGTATGATTGATGCCACGACTAGCCACAAGTTCTTAACTTTTTTTGACGCCTACTCAGGGTACAATCAAATTCAGATGAACCCGGAGGACGAGGAAAAGACCTCATTTATCATTAAGTTTGGAACATACTATTACAATGTAATGCCCTTCGGGCTAAAAATTGCTGGATCTATATACCAACACTTAGTTAATAAGATGTTCAAGGAACAAATAGGTGAAATGATGGAAGTTTACATTGATGATGTGTTGGCTAAGTCCCTGCGTGCAAAAAACCATTTAACTCATTTGCAGGAAACATTCAAAACCTTGAGGAACATGAAGCTTAACCCGAAAAAATATGCCTTCGGTGTTGGCTCGAACTATTTACTAGATGCTAAAACCAGATAACCCCACTCAGAGAAATTAGAACTTGCATTGATAAGCGTATCTAGGAAGCTAAAGCCATATTTTCAGTGTCATCCAATATGTGTATTAACCCCTTACCCTCTTCGAAATGTCTTGCATAAGTCCGAACTATCGGGTTGGTTGGCTAAGTGGGCCGTCGAGCTTAGCGGGTATGATATCGAATATCAACCCCGAACGACCATCAAGTCTCAAATCCTAGACGACTTCATGGCCGATTTTACGCCGACTCTCATACCCAAAGTGGAGAAAGAACTCCTTCTAAGACTAGGTACATCATCGGGGGTATGGAACTTTTTTACGGACGATGCCTTGAATGTGAAAGGGTCTGGAGTTGGCATTGTCTTGAAACCACCTACATGTAGTACCATTAGACAATCTATTAAAACTTCTAAGTTGATTAATAATGAGGTTGATTATGAGGCCATGGTTGCAGGTCTCGAGCTAGCCAAGAGCTTTGGGGCAGAAGTCATTGAAGCCAACTGTGATTCACTGTTGGTGGTAAACCAAGTAAACAAAAGTTTTGAAGTTCGAGAGAATTGGATGCAACGGTACTTGGATAAGATACAGGTAACGTTGCACCGCTTTAAGGAGTGGACTCTAGATCATGTGCCTCGAGAACAAAATAGCGAGGCCGATGCACTTGCTAATTTGGGATCCTCAGTTGAAGAAGATAATATCGTCCAGTTATCAAGGTCTGTGATTGAAAAGGGTCATGCTGAAATAAATTCTACAAGTTTGATTTGGAATTGGAGGAATAAGTATATCGATTATTTGAAAAATGGAAAACTCCCATCGGACCACAAATAATCGAGAGCCCTAGGAACCAAGGCTACTAGGTTCGCATTGGATGAAGATGGAACATTGTACAGGAGAACGTTCGATGGGCCATTGGCGGTATGTTTAGTGCCGGGGGACACCAATTATATTCTACGAGAAATCCACGAAGGTACTTGTGGGAATCACTCCGGCGCCGAGTCTTTGATTCGCAAAACTATTAGAGCAGGGTATTACTGGGACATCATGGAAAGGGATACTAAGGTGTTTGTCAAAAAATGTGATAAGTGCCAACGGTTTGCACCGATGATCCATCAGCCCAGAGAATAGCTCCACTCGATCCTATCCTCATGGGTTTTCATGAAATGGGGAATGGACATAGTCGGCCCTCTACCTACGGTTCCAGGTAAAGCTAAATTTATTTTGTTTATGACTGATTATTTTTCTAAATGGGTGGAAGCACAGGACTTCGAGAAGGTCAGAGAAAAGGAAGTTATTGACTTCATCTGGGACCACATGTGCCTACCGAGATTGTATGTGACAATGGAAAACAATTCGTCGGTAGCAAGGTGACAGAGTTCCTCGAAGAACATAAAATAAAGAGGATCTTATCAACACTGTACCAACCAACCAAAAATATACAGGCTGAACCAACAAACAAAACTATCATTCAAAACCTAAAGAAAAGGTTGGACGGTGCAAAGGGAAAATGGAGAGAAGTTCTACCCGAGGTCCTTTGGGCATATCAAACAACATCGAAGTCTAGCACATAGGCTACCTTGTTCTCTTTAGTGTATGGCTATGAGGCCCTAATCCCTATCGAGGTCAGAGAACCCAACGCCAAGTTTCGACATGTATCGGAGGAGTCAAATCACGAGGCTATGAATACTAGCCTCGAGCTATTAAATGAAAAATGCGAGACAACACTTGTCCGAATGGCTACACAGAAGCAAAGAATTGAAATGTGCTACAATAGAAGAACCAACCTTTGACACATTGGAATTGGGGACTTAGTTCTACGGAAATTCACCCTCAATACTCGAGATCCGAATAAAGGGAAACTAGGCCCAAATTGGGAAGGATCGTACCGAGTTATTGCAGTTGTGGGTAAAGGATCTTACAAACTTAGCACAATGGAAGGTGAACGTATCACTATTTAAACGATACTATTGCTAAGGTATGACTTTCTCCTTTTGTCCATTTGAATTTAAAACTAATCCATTGCAGGTGACCGATAGAAGATATCGAAGACACCTTTCTACACGAAGGCCTTAGGTTTTAAAGCACACATTGCACTCTTGTTCCCTTAGATCAGATTTTGTCCGAAATATGTTTTACCAGCGAGGTTTTTAACGAGGCAACAACTATGTGCTACCTAAGGAGAACTCAACAATATCTAAAGCTTCTTTTCAATCAAACTCGAATACTGGGGGGCACCACCCTCGGAGGATATATTTTTGAGGAAAATACTTCATGCCAAAGAGGGCCTCGATAGGAGAACTTTGTAATGGGCCAAATGGTTGGATGAATCGTGTCCATATAGAATAGTCGAGCCCCGACAGCAAAACATGTACACATGTATCAATTATTCAAATAAGCATTCTTTCTATATCAAAACACTTTGTGTCTCAAAGAAGTCTACTATTATACGAGCTTTACACTTATAATTCTACGAGAAACGGCCCAAGGGCCAGAATGCAAATACACCCCGAATACTCGAGGATTGTCATTGACAGCCGACACAACCAAGTTATCAAAAACTCGAATTCATAAGACCTCAAAGAGGCATCCCCTCGATATAAAGGCTAAGGCCACCATACTCAGGGACTAACCTTTCGAACAAGTTCGAAAGGTTTTAGGGAAATAAGTATAAGAGACATACCCTAAGGCTACAACCTTATTAAAGACTACAATCATATAAAAGGGCTACGGTGACGTCAGACTTCCGCCATAAATTAAAGGCCTTCAAACACTTTGAGAAAATCAGTTAAATCAGGCTACCCTCGGCAAAAGCAAAAGATAAAGGGCTTCGATAAAATCAGCCCTCGAATAATTTAAAGGCTTCGATAACATCATCCTTCAAAAAAACTTCAAGAGGTATTCGTTATTATTACACAAAATGAATTACAAGTGGCGCTCCGATCGGTAGAACCTTCAAAAAACCCAATGGGTACAAAAAAACACATGCTAAGGCATTGGAAAATTTTCACTAAGTCTTATAGCCGAAAAGAGGGAAAAATTATAGCCACTTTAGAGGCCAAATTGTCCCAACTTAAAGAGCCTAAGTGCCGATATAAAAGAGCCTAACGGCCAAAAAATATAGGGTTTGAGACATTGCTCTCACTCAACCCGGACTCAAGTCCCATCATCCCGAGCTCGTGTCAAATCAACTTAAGCTTAGCCCGAGGCTTAACATAAACCTTAAGAGGTATTCTATTATAAAGATCACCCATTGATCAATAAAAAACCTAAGTGTTTATTATATTCTGAGTCCAAACCAATATTCAGACTGATCATTACAATTATAGCATAAAAAAATTTCACAAATGAAGACGAAATGGAATTCAATGCAAATCGAAGATGAGGCAAAAAGATTCTTTGTATTTATGTTTACAAAAGATATTTACAATAACCATAAGGGGCCATTTCACAAAAACACAAAAACAAAATAAAGGAACCTAATCTACTTCGGGGCCACATCTTCAAGAACTACATCCTTGGGAGCTGCATCTTCGGGAGCCGCGTCTTCGAGAACCTCCTCCTCGGGGAATTCATCTCCATATCCCCCCGCTCTCGAAGCCATTAGAAAAATCCTCATCGTCAGAGAGAAAATCGGTAGCCTCTTCTTCCAAAGTCTTTGCTTTTTCAATGTCAGGTGAGAGGTCGAAGCCACGAGCGTGCACCTCTTCGAGGGTTCCTCTTCGGGACTATCGCTGGCATGGTCGAGAGCACATGATAACTTAACTTTGGCTGCAACGAATATCTCCTTTGCCCGAGTGTTTGAGGCTTCAATGTTATCTCAGTACGAAGACACAAATGCCTCTACATCAGATTTGGCCTTTGCAAGCTCAGCAGCAGATTTAGCTTCAATCTCCTTGATTTTGCGGTTTTCGGCCATGCTTTCCTCCTTTACACTTTGAAGCTGGTGTTTGATTGAAGTCAGCTACTCCCAAAGTGTATCTTTCTCCAAGGCGAGACGGTCTATGTGTTGTTTCCACCCTAGGGTCTCAGCCTCTTTCATCTTGATCTCCTCTCGAAGCTGCTCCACCAGCTCGCCCTTCTGTTGGGCCTACAAAGTTGAAATGTTAGTTTCCAAATCAAGTAAATGCATAACAAACCCTCAAAGGCTACTTTTTCAATAAGCTTGATCTGTTCTTGACGAGCCTTCGCCAACTCGGCTTGAAGATCGCTGATCTCCCCCAATTTTTTGACATAGAGGATCTTAAGGTTTTCCCTCTCTTCCATGAGCTTCTTGAGTTCGGCTTTGCATCGGGCAAGCTCGGCCCAAGATTCGGTAAATGCTTGTCGGTGAAGCGATACGGCCTTCTTACAAAGAAAATGAGTTAGGCCTAGAAAAGTGAAAATTAAATTTGAAGCGTAGCCATGAAGACAAAACTTACTTGTTTGAGAAGCTTTTCGAACTCATCAAAAATAAATAAGGCATCAGGATCGAGGCCATCTTCGAGCCCGGCAAGGTACTCCCAAAAAATATCACTCTCTTCATGGGTCGTTCCCACATCAGGAGTCCTCATGGCCTGGGTATCTCAGATTTGCCCCTTAGAGAACACCGAGCCCTACGGCGAATCATCCACATTGATTACCCCAAGTGATTGGATGTTATCCTGTCTTCGAAGGGACTCAAAACCGGGCCCCTCGATCTCACTAAAGGTGTCTAATGGGCTGGGTCAGCCCGCTTCTGGACCGGCCCAGACTGGTTAAAATTAGAGCCGACACGGACTGGTACAAAAGGGGCCGAGTGTGATGGGTTAATAGGGTAAGGGGGTTGGTTCGTTTACCTTGGTGCTACCGATTAACCGGCCCAGCCAAACCCAGTCAACGGGATTTACTGTAGAACCGATTACCCGGACAGGCCTAGACCGAAATAACGACTACTTTCAATTTTTTTTAATGAGGCCTAACTTTCTGACCATTGGCAACGGTCTACTGGCCCTTGGGGCCATTGCCCAATGGCAGTTTTGCACAAGTAGCCCATTTTTGGGCCCTTTTTTAAAAAAATTAACACCTTTTGTAATTACCTAATTAGCCCTTTGAAAAACTAAAAATACATCCCCCCCCCCTTCTTCATTTCTTCACTCATCTCTCATTTCTCAAACTCATATTCTCAATTATCATTCTTTCATTCTTCATCTAAAGTGCAATCAAGTATTTGTCTCTCATTTTTTTTTGGAATTTTATTTTTCTTATTTTTTGATGTTTGAAGTTTGAGTTTGAACAATTGACGTTTCTTCGTGGTAATATTGGAGTTTCGAAATCATCAAGTGTTCAATTTATTGCCGAATTCGATGCACTCCCTTCAAATCTTTCTCTTATTTACTATTTTATATGCATATTTAATTTTTGCTAGTAGTTAAATTTTTACAATATGTGTAATGCTGCAAAAAGAGTCTGTAATAAGGTTACTAATCAGAAAAATAAAAAAGAGGTTGTACTTCTGTTTCAGCATCTGGTAGTAATTTAAACGACTTCACATATTTCCTGAAACATTACCTGATAATAATATAAATTATGATCAATTACAGGAAGATTTTGGTATAGAAGATAATAAATTAGAAATGGAAGATGAGATACCACTTACACCTAGTAGTGTTGGAGCTGGTAGCAGGGGTGGTGGTCATGGTTCTAGTAGTAGACCACCTATGGACCCGACTACTAATCGGAGAAAAAGAAGTAAGGTTTGAAATTGTTTGACAAATTAGAAGGTACTGATAGAGTTAAATACAAATATTGTAATGATACTTTTAAACATAAGACTGGAGGATAATTAGGGGGGACTGAGACACTTAGTAGACATATGATAATTGAGTATCCTATAGAATGGGACTCTAATAGAGATGAAAATCAAGCAACTCTAAACCCTACTACTGGAGGACTTATGAAATATAATCAAATGAAGGATCGTGAGAAGTTAGCAAAAATGATTGCTTTAGTATCCTATAGAATGGGACTCTAATAGAGATGAAAATCAAGCAACTCTAAACCCTACTACTGGAGGACTTATGAAATATAATCAAATGAAGGATCGTGAGAAGTTAGCAAAAATGATTGCTTTAGTATCCTATAGAATGGGACTCTAATAGAGATGAAAATCAAGCAACTCTAAACCCTACTACTGGAGGACTTATGAAATATAATCAAATGAAGGATCGTGAGAAGTTAGCAAAAATGATTGCTTTAGTATCCTATAGAATGGGACTCTAATAGAGATGAAAATCAAGCAACTCTAAACCCTACTACTGGAGGACTTATGAAATATAATCAAATGAAGGATCGTGAGAAGTTAGCAAAAATGATTGCTTTAGTATCCTATAGAATGGGACTCTAATAGAGATGAAAATCAAGCAACTCTAAACCCTACTACTGGAGGACTTATGAAATATAATCAAATGAAGGATCGTGAGAAGTTAGCAAAAATGATTGCTTTAGTATCCTATAGAATGGGACTCTAATAGAGATGAAAATCAAGCAACTCTAAACCCTACTACTGGAGGACTTATGAAATATAATCAAATGAAGGATCGTGAGAAGTTAGCAAAAATGATTGCTTTAGTATCCTATAGAATGGGACTCTAATAGAGATGAAAATCAAGCAACTCTAAACCCTACTACTGGAGGACTTATGAAATATAATCAAATGAAGGATCGTGAGAAGTTAGCAAAAATGATTGCTTTAGTATCCTATAGAATGGGACTCTAAT
The DNA here is from genome assembly GCA_026770625.1 of Nicotiana glauca. Taxonomy (NCBI): domain Eukaryota; kingdom Viridiplantae; phylum Streptophyta; class Magnoliopsida; order Solanales; family Solanaceae; genus Nicotiana; species Nicotiana glauca. The sequence continues at coordinate 164,799 of MU685627.1, forward strand.
AGAGATGAAAATCAAGCAACTCTAAACCCTACTACTGGAGGACTTATGAAATATAATCAAATGAAGGATCGTGAGAAGTTAGCAAAAATGATTGCTTTAGTATCCTATAGAATGGGACTCTAATAGAGATGAAAATCAAGCAACTCTAAACCCTACTACTGGAGGACTTATGAAATATAATCAAATGAAGGATCGTGAGAAGTTAGCAAAAATGATTGCTTTAGTATCCTATAGAATGGGACTCTAATAGAGATGAAAATCAAGCAACTCTAAACCCTACTACTGGAGGACTTATGAAATATAATCAAATGAAGGATCGTGAGAAGTTAGCAAAAATGATTGCTTTAGTATCCTATAGAATGGGACTCTAATAGAGATGAAAATCAAGCAACTCTAAACCCTACTACTGGAGGACTTATGAAATATAATCAAATGAAGGATCGTGAGAAGTTAGCAAAAATGATTGCTTTAGTATCCTATAGAATGGGACTCTAATAGAGATGAAAATCAAGCAACTCTAAACCCTACTACTGGAGGACTTATGAAATATAATCAAATGAAGGATCGTGAGAAGTTAGCAAAAATGATTGCTTTAGTATCCTATAGAATGGGACTCTAATAGAGATGAAAATCAAGCAACTCTAAACCCTACTACTGGAGGACTTATGAAATATAATCAAATGAAGGATCGTGAGAAGTTAGCAAAAATGATTGCTTTAGTATCCTATAGAATGGGACTCTAATAGAGATGAAAATCAAGCAACTCTAAACCCTACTACTGGAGGACTTATGAAATATAATCAAATGAAGGATCGTGAGAAGTTAGCAAAAATGATTGCTTTGGTTGTATACCTTTTTTTTGCTTCTTCATAATATCTTATTATGTTATTCAAAGAATTTATAATCATTTATTTAAATGTATCCATAGTATATCTGATATCTTTAGAACTCATGGACAATATCAAACGTACATACGTTATTTGTTTAGCCATCTTCCTAGTAGAGTTTCTCTAACTTCTGATATTGGCCATGCTGTTAATGGAAAAGATTATTTGACAATTACATGTCATTAGATAGATGATAATTATTGTATGCAAAAACGTATATCACTTTTAAATATGATGAAGATTAGAGTCATACTTTTGTATTTATAAGTACTACTATTTGCGAAGTTGCCGAAATTTATAATCTCAAGCAAAAAATATTGTGTATGTCTTTTGATAATATTTCTAACAATAATGCCACAATTTCAATAATAAAACTGCATTTGCAACCACCACTTGACGAAAATTTTCATGTTAGGCGTGCATGTCATGTTTATAATTTAATTGTTAAAAGTGGCCTTGATTTATTTTCAATTGAGATTACTCATGTTAGAAGAGCAGTTGGTGTTATTCAAGAAAATAATAGACAATCTAGAATAAGGGAATTTAAGAATAAGTGTATCGAGTATAACCTTAAGCTCAGATTCATACCAGACGAAATTGTTACTAGATTGAATTATACATATATATATTTTTAAAATGTTGCTACAAATATATATCCTCAATAATTGAAGTTGCTAATGCGCATTGTACTAATCCAAACCGTATGTTAACTACTACTACTTGGGAGGCCAGTAATGATGTTGTTAAATTTTCACACAAATTTTATACAGTTACTGTTGAGTTTTTTGGAGCATATTACCCTACTGTTACTATGGCTTTAGTACATATAGCTGAAAAGAAAAAGTCAAAAAATATTTCTTTTCAACTTCTCCGATTTACTTAATTGGTGCTGTTTTAAATCTTTCTATTAAGATGTATGATTGTCACCAATTAATCAATGCTTTATATGCTTATATGGAGATTGGACCAACTTAAACCCCATATACATATATATATATATATATATATATATATATATATATATATATATATATATATATATATATATATGAGAGAGTGTGTGTGTGCGTGAGAGAGAGAGAGAGAGAGATAAATAATTCTTTACAATAATTATATAATTATTATGCAAATATAATTGTTGATGCTGCTCTTTGTAGGTAATGTTAGTCCCACTATGCATTGTACCACTTCTATTACTGTGGATGATGATGAAGGCCTTGATAGTTTTAATATTTTTTCTACATTTTTTTAACACTCAAACCAGTAGCAGGAACATTGATGAACTTCAATTCTACTTGCAAAAGCAAAAAGAGCCTCGCACAAAGGAATTTTCACCGTTGCGATGGTGGCATGAGAATAGAAAGCAATTTCCTGTTCTTTCCCCTATGGCTCGGGACGTGCTGAATGTGCCAATTTTAATTGTTGCATCAGAGAGTGCATTTAGCCAAGCAAGACAATAACTTGTAGACACTCGTCACTCATTGGGAAGCAATGCTTTGGAAGTTTTAGTATGTTTCAAAGATTGGATTAGATCGGAACGAAGAAATCAAGAATGTAAAAATGTTGATATCCCAGAAGATGAGGAACTTGGAGATATATTAACACATGGTAACCCATCAGAATTTAACACTCCAGAAGAAGGCCAATCAATTCATCTTGATTATGATGAACTTAATAAGGCAATGCAAAACCTTTGAATTTACTCTTTTTTCATTAATTTACTTGTTGTTAAATGTAAACCTTTTAATTTATAAGTTTGAAATTTGAAATAAATGTAGTACTTGCAATTTATAAGTGAAATTTTTTCCCATCTTCTTTATATCAATATAACTTACAATAGTTATACAAAATACAAAAAAAATAATTAAAAATTACACTAACTCGGCCCGGCCCGGCCCGGGCCCTTAACCCTTACGGTTCATTTTTTACATGAACGAACCTGAAACCGTTAAGCCTGGTAACCCCTAACTCGAACTGGCCCGGTTCCAAACCCGTACGATTCAAAATTTTCCCTACCCAACCCGGCCCGGCCCACCAGTTAGACACCCTTAGGTCTCACCCTCCAAATGACCTCCAAGACGATGTGTTCTTTTGCTGCCCGATGGCTCAAGGACTTTGCTTGAACTCCCCCCTCCCTCCCTCCCTCAAGATATCTTCAGTTCAAGAGTGGACCGCATTAGCCACCATCGATTTGGCAGTCTTCAAAGCATCAGTGCTTCCTCTTTTCAGAACTACCAACAGGCAGTCGTCATTTTCCCCCTCTTTATCCTCATCCCGAAGGCGTTGGGCCATTTCTGGAGACAGGACCACAGTATTGGCCTTAGGCTTTCGAGCCTTGATTTTCTTTGGCTTCGCGGAATTTGCAGGCGACCCGTATTTCTTTTCTTTTCCTTGGAAGGCTTTGGGAACTCTTCCTCACCGGGCAGGGGCGGCTGCATAGTAACATCATCTCCGAGGCATGCATAAATATAAAGTAAGTATTTCTCTAAGAAACATAAGTATGCAAACAAGAGAACTTACCATGGTTTTTAGCCTCCCATTGACCCTTGGCCAGGTCACGCCAGTTGCGCTCTGCGTATGAAGAAGTAGAGGCAGTTGCCTAACCCAACCTTCAAGGTCTGGGACCATGCTAGGAAACCAAGCAATAGCTAAATCATCAGAAATGGATTAGATCGAGAAAGGGATGAGGTCGAGAAAGAGTAGGGAAAGCAGAATATGAAGTCATTATCGATAAACTTGTACTTACCTTTCATGTTCCATTCCTCGGGGAATGGAATCTTCTCAGTAGGAATTAGGTCGGAGGTCTTGATTCGGATAAATCGACTCATTCATCCTTGGTCATTGTCCTCATCGATGTTGGAGAAGAGAGTTTTGGCAGATCGGCATTGTAGCTTTATCAAAAAACCTCAATAAAGGTGAGGGTTGCATAGTATGATTAGGTGGTTGAGGGTAAAAGGCATCCCTCGACCAAGCTCGAGAAGTATCTGATTAGGTTGACGATACGCCAGAATAAAGGGTAGATCTGGCCAAGCGTCACCTGGTATTGTGGGCAAAAATCAAGAATCACTGGGTCTATAGGACCTAGAGCTGGATCTGCGGGACCCAACATGAATGGGTAGGTATACACGCTTAAGTACCCTACCTTATGAGTAGTGATGTCCTTTTCAGGGGAAGGGATCACCACATTCTTATTCTCCTACTTGCGGTCCTTTTTCACGTACTCGAGCTCATTTTCGGCTATCAAACAGATATATCAGGACATGGGCTCACATCAGCCTGGTGTCGATGGAGGTTTATCTATTTTGAAATCAGGAGTTAGTTCGCTCAGGGGAGGGGGAATGCACTCTTTGGTACGAGGTGGCACCACCGCTCTACCTCTGGCCGGCCGCGATAATGAAGAAGCTTTTTCTTTTTTAGGGACATTTTTAGATATTTTAGCCAATGCGATTTGTAAATTCAAGAGAAGAGAAGGAGTAGATGCTGAAATAAGGGCAAACTGAAAGAAGGGTAAACTCAGAGAAGTTGGAAAAGTTAAAGGGATTTTAAGAGTGAGTTGAGAAGTAAAGTTTGCAAAAGTTGTGAAGTTGGTGTGACGACCCGACCCATCGTCACGTGAGTTACTGCCCTATTTCCCCCATATTATGTTGCTCTATGTTTCAATATCAGTATTTGAGTTGATCGGGTATAATTGGATTGGTTTTAGTTGGAAATGAGGCACTTAGCCTCTTAGAGGGGAGCTTGTTTTGGAAAAGTCAACCGAAAGTTGACTATATAGTTAGAGGGCTCGGATGTGAATTTCGATGATTCGGGTAGCTTCGGGGGATGATTTGTGACTTAGGAGCATGATCAGAAGTAAATTTGGAGGTCCGGTGTAGAATTAGGCTTGAATTGGCGAAGTTAGTATTTTGGCGAATTCCGGTTGACATGTGAGATTTTGATACGGGGGTCGGAATAGAATTCCGAGAGTTGCAGTAGCTCCGTTAGGTGATTTCGGATACGTGTGCAAAATTTCAGGTCATTCAGACATCGTTTGGTCGGATTTTTGATCGAATGCGCGTTTCAGAAGTTTTGGTTGAACTTAGGCTTTGATTTGAGGAAATTTGATGATTTTTTATGTTAACGATAGTGATTTGATGATTCTAGCAAGTTTGAATAATGTTTTAATGTGTGTTGGTACTTTTGGTTGAGGTCCCGGGGGGACTCGGGGTGATTTCGGGTGGCTAACGGGATGAAATTTGGAGTTTAAAGATTTGCTGAAGGATCTGATATCTGGTATTTCCGCTTCTGCGGAAATGGACCGCAGAAGCGGTTCCGCAGAAGCGATAGGGAAAGTCGCAGAAGCGAAAGGAGGAGGCCTGGGAGGTTCCGCAAAAGCGAACATGCGGACCGCAGAAGCGGTATCGCATTTGCGAGTGGTTGACCGCAGAAGCGATCCTGGGTGAAAATCAAAGAACCGCAGAAGCGGATAAAGAACCGCAAAAGCGGTGCCGTAGAAGCGACAAAGGTATCGCAGAAGCAAAAACTGCTGTTCAGAGGGTATTAATTTCATCTTCGCGAATTTTAGAAACTAGTTTTAGTGTACGTGCGTTGCACGTGTGCATCATGTTAACCAATATAAAACATATACAAATTATTAAAAAATAGCAATGGAGGTAAAACTAAACGCAATACATATTTAAATGATAAAAAAGATATTACTACATTGATATAATATATAGCTAAATTCAACATTTTTCGAGTGAATTTAGTGTAATTAATTCTATAGTATTTATAGCTATAAATATTTTATTATATTAGATACAAATATGCTATATTGTTGTATCTCATCCAGCATCTCTTTGTAAACACTCATACTGTCATTATACAAAAGAAATAGTTCTTTATCCAAAGTTAATCAACATTATAGCCAAATGAACCTCTTCTTGTGTAAAACTTTTTACCTGAAATCATATTGATTTAAGTCTAAATTTACTTCTTTGCACGTTTATCCAATACCAATAATAGTCAATACTATCATAAACTCACTCCAAATGCATTCTGCTAATAACAATTTTGAAATTTCAAGAGTTGACAATGTTGAGGTTAATTTTTCAAAATTATCAGGGGGTGAGGGGGTGGGGCGACGACAAATTTATAGTTATTTCAAGAGTTCCAAATACATTAGTTTAACTTAGGTTAAAAATATTAACTATAGTTGCACATTCACATAGTGTGGCGGTAGCTTAATTTATTTCTAAATTAACACCATATTAGTTCAGACTTCTAGAAATTTAAAGTTAAAATCAAAACTAAATTGTTAAAAATTTAACAGGAAAAAGCGAACATACATTATTGATGGATGTTCCATATTTTAGGCAATCAATTATTAGCAATTTGGAGGGAAAAAAAAAATACTATTATATGCCTTAAAGCCTAAGAATTAAAAAAAAACTTTAATGGCCACGAACTAAACTCCAAAAAGATATTTATAAAAACTGATCAAATAAGGGGAAAAATAATAAGGTAAATTTGAATTGAATTTGAAGACCTAAATATTAGGATCTTCTTAAATAAATTTTAGTTGATTTTGAAGTTCTAAATATTTGAAAAATAATTAAATGACTATTTCTGGCATGAAATTAATTTTTGAAGGATAAAAAGGCGAAAGATATTTCGGTATGGGTTTCGTGCTTTTAATATAGTATAAATATAGATGAATTTAGGTTTGTATTATTATTTTGGGTGCTTAATTGAACATGAATTAATTACTTTATGTGATTAAATAATAATACTTAAAATACATATTTAATTATTCCACATTGAAATAATTTTACTTAGAAGTTATTGTATTAAATAAGTTTAATTTAATATATGTGATTTTATGTCTCTATTTTTTAATTTTTAATTAGTAATTAATTGAAGTCGCTTTTTATACGTATTGCACAAAGGATGTATTGTCTATTAGTACAATTTACATAAAGTAAAATATTTATTGATTTTAAATTCTTAAATATTAGTACTTCCTACCTATTTTAATAGGGAAAAGTTTAATATCCGAAATTTTAATTGTTTTCAAAATCTTAAACATTAGGAAACTAACCACAGTTACAAATTTGTTCATTGTAAAAGTTATTTATTAAAGGTAAAAGACGAACGACATTTACTATTTTCTGGCCGTGCAATATAATAGAAATAATTTTTTATATATATTATATCTAAGAGAAATAATTTGGTATATGTTTTTCTTTTTCTTTTTCCGATTCAAACTCCTAAGTAAAAGGTTTGAATGTAAAGGATTATAGTCAAACCTCTTTATAACGTCCTCATTTGTTTCAAAATTTTTTGGCTGCTATAGCCTATAGTGAAGTGCTGTTATAGATGATATATATTATAGTATAATATAATATTCGGTTCCGAAAATAACTCGGCTTTATAATGAATGGCTATTATATAAGGATGTTGTTAGAGAGAGGTCTCATTGTATAACCTAAAATATATATGAATACTTAATGAAACTTTTGCCTAAAATATTTATAGAAATTTAATTGGTTAATGCTTTTAAAAAAAAGACTCGTATTGCTAAAAGGATTCCAAAGTGCTCATACTTTTCCTAATACGACTTTAGGAATTGAAAGTGCTCCATCAAAGGGTTTTACATGTAAACAAAGCGTACAAAATATTGTGTTTTTCCGAAACTATTTTTTTAATTTTTTAACATATATGTTATATTCCATAGCTCAAATAAGGAAGGATTTGGTACACAATCTTTAATTGATTTTGAAGTTCTAAATATTAGGGAATGAATTAAAACTATTCCTAAATATTAGAAAATAATTAAATTACTATTTTTTCTAATGTAAAATTAAATTTTTAAAGGTAAAAAAGGCGAACGACATTTCGCTAAGGGCCTTCGTGCTTTTAATATAGTATAGATAACTCAACATTTTCACTTCGGACTAAGAGGGTTTTGGGCGATTTTGAAGAGAGTTTCGAGGGCTTTCATCAGATATGGATTTTTGGACTTAGAATACGTTATTATGGTGTAAAATCATGGATTAACACTGAAAATCCAAAGAATTAAAGGTTAAAAATGGAGGTTACGGCTTGGGTTTTTGAAATGAGAATTTGGGAGTTGAGGGAGCATTTGAACTCCAATTTTGGTAAATTTTATATGTACGGACTCGTGGCGAGACGAGGAATCCAGTGATGTAAATTTCGTAATTTTTTGAGAAGTGGGCCCGGGGCTCGGGTTTTGCCAACTTCGTGATTTTTGGTATTTTTCGAGTTATTTCAATTGGATTATATTCCATTAGCTTATTATAACGTATTCCTTGTGGTTTTGATCAGATTCGGCGTGCGAGGAGGTGGATTCGAGAGGAAAAGGCATAGCGAACTAGTCTTGTAGCCGGTTTGAGGTGAGTAATAGATGTAGATGATGACCTGAGGGTTTGAAACCCCGGTATATCATACTGTGACGCTATATTGAGGCGAGACACGTACTCTATGGCGAGTGCGGGGTCGTTTGTGATTGGGTACTATGGCTTAGTCCGTCCGAGTGATGTTCATATTGTGTTAATGACTAGAAATTGATTGGTAAACATCCTACTTGGATTGCTATGAGCATATTTGGGTTGTGTGCCGATTATTTGGATCCCTTAGGAATTATTATCACTGTTTCCATGATATTTAGCATGTTTTCATGATATCAGTCCTGAGTTAAACACAGTCTCGAAATGATTAGTAAATTTCTAAAGTTTTAAACACTTAATCTATAATTCCTAATAATTGGAACTGAAAATGATAAACTTGACTGTGCCTGTGTGGGTTACATGCATATATCTGGACTGAGTATGGATCGGGCTGCACGCCGCAGCGAATGTTACGATGATATTGCACTTGGGCTGTAGGAGCCCCTCCGGAGTCTGAACCCCCACAGTGAGCGCGGGTACCCAAATGAATCGGGCTGTGCGCCGCAGCGGTCATGTGCATTGCATTGAATTCATATATTGATAATTGTCTGTCATTGTTTGTTGCCATTATACCGTTAGTTGTGCTAAACTGTTGTCTGTAGCTTTGCAGTATGGTATTTCGTGTATTCTAATTCTCAGTCATTATATATGCTTATTACTCACTGAGTTGGAAGTACTCACTTTACTCCCTGCACCATGTGTGCAGATTCAGGTGTTCCGAAGGTTTAGTAGCGTTGTTGCTGCTCTACGGATTTTCTCAAGAGTTATCGAGGTAGCTGCCTGGCGTCCGCAGGACCCGACTTCTCCCCTTTATCCATTTATATTTCCGTATCCTAGACTTATGTATTTTGGGAATTTATTATTCAGTTGTATTTAGAGGCTCTAGACTCGTGACCCCAGGTCTTTGGGAGTTATACTGGTATTACTATGGCTTTCCGTATTGTTTCTATCTAATATCAAATTATAAATCTTGCTATCTGTTATAAATATCCAATTAATTGGTAATGAGTTTTCACACTCGGGTTGAGGGTGTTACAATGGTCAGGCTTGCCTAGCAATTGTGTTGGGTGCCATCACAACCGGGATTGGGGTCGTGACAATTGGCCTATTTATAGAGGCCGCTTAAGCATCTTGGGAAAGCCAAATAGCCGACCATCAATCGCCTCCTATTAATGACCTTGGAAAACTGTGCAGACGCAACCTTTCAGTCACTTCAGTCGCTGACATTACGAGATTGGCATCATGATCGAGGCATCGAAGGGTTGAGAATCAAATCGTTTCTTATTATTTTATTCTAAGAAATGCATGGACTATATGTATATGGTCAAAATCATATGCCTCCGATTTTGTAGGCCCGAGAAGTTGCATCAAGGACAAAAGTTCATATAGACCAAGCTCGAGTTTGAAGGTAGAATAAGAGGCTCGAAGACCAAGTGCTTGAGAAACATTGGAGCCAAATATGACCGACTCCGAGACAGTGTCGTTATGAGTTTGTTACAGAAGGACAATATTCCCGTCACGTCCCCAAGATCATGGCGTAAAATTTGAAATAGATTTGTACGAATTAGTACAAATCCGTACTAGGCGGTTATACAGTTGTCCGAATAAAATTCCTTACTGTAAATAGAAATGTACCTTATTTAGGGTTCTCCTATTATATAAAGGGAACCCCAATCATTTTGTAAGGATCATCTAATCATTGTCAAAGAATATACTTTCTTAGTTTTCTTGCTCATTGTTCATTAGAATTGTCCTTTAGCTTTATTGTTCTTGACTAATCACGAGGTCACTTGGGCTCGAGCTCGAGGCTAGCTTATCTATTGGTTTGGTCTTACTTATTTGTTTCATCTATACTTCAGATTTCTTGATTATTAATTAGTGTTGAACTAAATCACGTATCTTTAAAATCACAAATCAAATTTAATTGTTACTTGTATTTTTGAGGTAAACAATTTATATAATGCAGTTATAGCAAGAGTTTCTCATTTATTTGAAAGAGCAGTTAATCTGGTTTATGTGAAACTTCTCTATAGGATGGGGTAGTGTGTGAAATCCTTGAAAATATTTGTTGTTAGATATATGTGTATTTATGAAGGATTTAATTTATATATATTGACAACGTAAGAATTATAATATCGCTATATTCAAAATTGTTGTTGCAACTTGCAAGTTAAGTACTAGTTTTATTTTCTACATTGAAAATTTCACTTATTAAGAAAGGTTATAACCACTAGTTATCGTCTAGGGAACAACTATAGTATTAAAATCCTTTTACATTGAGTTGCTTCAATGCATGTAATATTCAAACTGGGTAAAAGAAACCAGACCGAGTTCGAATTTTGTGAATGGGTTGAGCTTCCTTGTTATGCAGGTGCATGAAGTAAAGTAGTATTACTACCTACAAGGGATTTAAAATATCAGTTCAATATCACCCCTTGAATCCCCTGTTTATGCAAATACTCCAAGCACTGACGCTCCAAGATTTAAAATGTAATGCATTTCACCATATCTATTAGGCCGACATCCCGGTTATCCTACTTTACTTATTTTCATCCAGACACTTTTATTTGATCAAAGACTATATTTTAGACCCCTATAACCATAAGTTTATCTCACTAGCTTGATGTGGACGACACATAAATTTTCACGTTGTTTTTTTACAGGAAAAATGATATAATATAATTGCTCTCAAAATAATAGACGAAAATATATATACACACACACATTCTATATTTAATATATAAAAAACATATAAATTTTATACACTTTTTCGACTATCAAATATAAATAGTTTCTATCGCGGGTTAAAAATAAAAAGGCCCTTTTTATGTTCTATCTAATAAAAGTACTTATAATATACTCTTTACTTAAAGGAAAAAAAAAATACCTCCATCTCATCTCTTTTCTCTCAATTCGGCATCGCGTTGTGCTTAGCAGAGCTTATATTAGTGTCGTCTCCATCTCCCTTCTCTGTTCTCATTGCTGGGCTAAGATGATCCAAAAATTTATGCTCTTAAAATGGTGTGATATTGTCCGCTTTGGGCCAAACTCGTACAGTTTTTGCCAAAATTAAGAGTATCCAACTAAGTAGTTTATTTTTCTTTTCTAATTTTCATGTGGAACTTTGTTCACACACTCTCAACAATCTCCCACTTGAACTATGTTCCATATGATCTATCACCGTTTATGGATTAATTTGGAGATTAACTATGTGTACATGATCCGAGCATTTATCATCGAAACCCAATGAGAGGCTGTGTATGCATCTTTGAAGCTATGGGTAAAGGTAGTGAACATATAACAACTCGGCCGGTTATTTTGAGTATTTTAGTCCTGATCCCCTATTTATTGCTATCTATATGTTTTATTATGGTTATGTGATTTATCGGGGGTGTTTGGTTTTGGTTTTGGCTTTGGTTTTGGTTGAATTTAGGAGTGAAATAGGACACATAGTCCCTAAGTTGGAGCCTTAAGTTAACAGAGTTGACCGTAGTTTGACTTTCGTATAAACGACTCCGGAATTGAGTTTTGACGATTTTAATAGTTTCGTATGATGATTTTAGACTTAGAGGCGTGTCCGGATGTTGATTTGGAGGTCTATAGGTCATTACGGCATGAATTGGCAAAAATTAAAAAGTTGAAGGTTTGGAAGATTGAAAAGTTTGACCGGGAGTTGACTTTATTGATATTGGGGTCGGAATCCAATTTCGAAAGTTGGAATAGGTCTATCATCTCATTTATGACTTGTGTGCGAAATTTGAAGTCACTCAGAGTTATTTTGGTATGAATCGGCATTAGTTTTGAAATTCGAAAGTTTATAAGTTCATTAAGCTCGAATCCATATGCGATTTGTGATGCTAGTGTTGTTTGATGTGATTTGACGCTTTGAGTGTGTTCGTATGATGTTTTAGGACTTGTTGGTATGTTTGGTTGAGGTTCCGGGGGCCTGGGGTGTGATTCTGATCAAGTTCGGCTTCATTTTTGGCTTTGTGAGATTGTTGGTTTTCTGAGTCGAGTTTCCTCTTATGCGATCACAAGAAGGCAGCCGCGGTCGCGATTCTTTAAGATGGGTAGACATGAATTTGTTGTATGCGATCACGAGCTGGGTTACGGCATCGCGAAGGTTGGAGAGGTATTGAATTGCGAACGCGTGAGTGGTGCCGCGTTCACAAGGAAGAGGAGGTCTAGGAAGGCTGATAGTTACTCTACGCGGTCGCGAAGCTTTTTGGAATTTCACTCACCACGTTCACGACCTGGGGAATGCGGTCGCATAGAACATTTTGTGAAGGTAGCATTTTTGTTCTTCGCGATCGCGATGTGTAACTCATTAGGCAGCAGAATAAATTTTAAAAAACGAGGGTTCATCTCATTTTTCATATTTAGACCGAGAGAGCTAGGTATGAGGCAACTTTTCGAGGGTTTTTCAAGAAAATCATTGGGGGTAAGTAATTCTAACCCGGATTAGACTATATTTCATGAATCTATTACTATTTTCATCATCTAATTCGGAATTTGAGTTAGAAATTTGGGAAAAAGTTGTGAAAACTTCATAGACTAAATTTTGGGGTTTTGAAAAGCGATTTGAGGTCGAATTTGAGTAATCAAGAAATCCAATAAACTTCTCGCCTCATTGTTTGGCAAAACGGCAGCCTCAACCCATTTAAATACAAAATCCACTACGACCAAGATGTAGGTATTTCCACAAGAACTCACAAAAGGGCCCATGAAGTAAATGCCCAATATATCGAAAATATCAATCTCCAAAATAGTTGTGAGAGGCATTTTATTTTTTTTTGAGATTCCACCGGCTCGTTGACATTTATCACATCTTTTTACTAACTCACTTGCATCCTTGTAAAGAATGGGACAATAATAATCACAACTAAGCACTTTAGTCGTTATTCTTGCTCTACCATGATGACCACCATATGGAGAAGAATGATAAGCCCTAATAATATAACCTTGCTCTTCTTTCGGTACATACTTTCTAATTACCCCATCTGTACAAATTCGGAAAAAGGTATGGTTCCTCCCAATAATAATCTTGACAATCTATTTAGAACTTCTTCTTTTGGCTTGATTCTACACATAAGAAAATTTGCTAAGTCCGAACCATATCACCTCTTTCATTGCAATTGCCAAAAGTTGCTCATCGGGGAAGAAGTCATTGATTTCAAAACCATCATGCGGCCTCCCCTCTTCCTCCAAATGAGACAAGTGGTCCGCCACTTGGCTTTCACTCCCTTTTCTATCTTGAATGTCAATATCAAATTCTTTTAACAAGAGCACCCATCTCATCAACCGAGCTTTGGGATACTTTTTGCTCATAAGATAATGAAGCGCCGCATGATCCATGTGGAAAATGGCTTTTGCACCCATCAAGTACATGAGGAACTTCTCAATTGCAAACACAATAGCAAGGAGCTCTTTCTCCTAAATGGTACAGTTGACTTGGGCAATATTCATGGCCTTACTAGCATAATAGACCGGATGGAAAATCTTGTTTATACGTTATCCCAAAACATCCCCAACTGCCATGTCACTTGTATCACACATGAGTTCAAAAGGTATAATCTAATTTTGAGCGGTGATGACGGGAGTAGTTGTCAACTTGAGCTTCAGCAATTCAAAACCTCTAATGCAATCATCATTAAAATTAAACTTGGCATCCTTCTCAATAAGTTTGCACAACGAGTTCACCACCTTAGAGAAATCTTTGATAAAGCGCCAGTAAAACCTGCATAGCCTAAGAAACTCCGCATACCCTTCACCGAAGTTGGGGGTGTAAGCTTAGAAATTACCTCAATCTTTGCCTTGTCAACTTCAATCTATTCCTTAAGATCTTTTGGCCAAGGACAATATCTTCCTCAACCATGAAATAAAATTTCTCCCAATTGAGCACCAAATTGGTTTTTTCACATCTAGCCAACACTTTGTCCAAATTTGCAAGACAATCATCAAAAGAATCCTCTACCACCGAGAAGTCATCCATGAAAACTTCAAGGTAGTCCTCCACCATGCTTGAAAATAGCTATCATACACCTTTGAAAATTCGCCAGTGTATTGCATAAACCGAATGGCATCCGCTTGAAAGCAAAATTACCATAGGGATATATAAAGGTTATTTTCTCTTGATCTTCTGGATCAATGAGAATTTGGTTATAGTCCGAGTACCCATTAAGAAAACAATAGAAAGAACGACTGTTCAATCTATCAAGCATTTGATCTAATAAAGGAAGTGAAAAGTGATCATTCCTTGTGAATTTATTTAGCTTGTGATAATCCATACATACCCTCCAACTGGTCACCGTTCTTGCAGGAATCATCTCATTCTTGTCATTGGTGGCCACTTTTATGTCCTCTACTTTGGGACACATTGAACTAGAAAAGTCCATGAACTATATGAGATGGGGTAGAAATTATGACAATAATACCTCAGAGAATCCGTAATCTATAGGTAACATTACAGGAATTTAGACATGCTTCCAGATTTAACAATTAAGCTCAATACAGGTAAAATATGTCAAGTCAGAATAATATGAGGACTGTGACATCTCTATATCTACATACCAATATGCATATCTTATTTGATGCAACACAATGAAAGCCTCGCGTACTTACACTTTCAGAGTACTCAACCTGACTTTCTCAATTCTCACTCATCAAACTCAATCACTCAGCACTATACATGGTAGATCCAGCCTAAATCAAATATCATAAATAAATAGCAATTGCGATTACTATGGGTGTGCAGACTCTGGAGGGGCAGATCCAGCACGAACAGTATAATAAGCCAATCATGACATGGACCAACAAAACCTATTGCGGAGTGTAGTCCGATCCCATAAATATCATCACAAACAATCTCTCCATTCTCTCAGGCTCACAACACTATGCTAAATAGCCCAAATCAATGATACGTGATGTGACAATGTATGAAAAATAGAGATTGAGATATGATATCAAATGATGAATGAGACTGGGTACATAACTGCACTTAAGCAGATAACTTAAGAACAAAGAACGACCATTATAGGTCCCAATAGCACCAGCACATAGCCTACACTTATTTCTTACATAAATCACAACTTAAGTGCTCTAACACATAGGGTACAGTAATAATATCGAGGTAAGATAGCTACACAGTTCCACGAAATTTCCTGAATCACAATTGCTACAGTGCACGCCCACACACCCTTCTCTTAGCATGCGCATCACCACAACACCAATCACATAGCATGTAATTTCAGAGATTCACACCCTCAGAAGCAAGTTTAGAAGTGTTACTTACCTCAAACCGTGCAAATCTCTACTCTAACAAGCTCTTGCCTCGCTAATTGGCCTCCGAATGTCTCGAATCTAGCCACAAACAATTTGATACAATCAACTCAAACAATAGGAATCAATTCCATATGAAAATGCTAAGTTTTTAATCAAAAGTCACCCCCAGGCCCATGTCTCGAAATTCGATAAAAGTTACAAAATACGAACACCCATTCAAATACGAGTCCAACAATACCAAAATTACTCAAATTCGAAACCAAAATCTAGTTCAAATCTCCAAAATTCGGCCTAAGAAGTTTTCTCCATCTTTCCCAAATTTTTAAACCCAAATTACTAATTAAATGATGAAATCAAAGATATATTCATGTAACTTAATCAAAACCAAGTAAAAATCACTTACCCCAGTCACTCCCTTAAAAATATCCCTAAGAGTCGCCTTAATCCGAGCTCCCAAAATCAAATTGTGAAATAAACTCAAACCCTTGTTTTTTAAAATTAAGGTCTACCCAGATATCCATCAATCACGATCAAGGAAAGTGCTTCGAGATCGTGGAGCAAAAACTAAGATGCCCAAAAATTAAATCTACGTGAAAACCAGAATCTCCACGCGAATCACTGCCTCCTCAGACCTGCGCGATCGCAACCCCCTTTATTTGATCACGAAGAACAAAGCGCGTGACCAGCTCTTGCCTCATTTCCTCTTCGCAAATGCGGCTTAGCTCACACGTTCGCGATTCACTAACTGACCAACCTACGCGATTGTGGACTCTTGCTCGCAAATGCATAGAGTAAAAATCCCAGCTTCTCAAACAAGCCTTCGTGATCGCGGACCTATCCACGTGACGCAAAGAAGGAAACCAGACTTGTACACCAGAAAAACTTTAGCAATCTTCAGATTCCCATTTCACTCTGTTAACCCTCCGAAATCTACCCGAGGCCCCCCAGATCCCAACCAAATATACCAATAAGTCCTAAAATATCATATAAACCTATTCGAGGTCTCAAATCACATCAAAAACACGAATCACACCCCAATTCAAGCCTAATGAACGTATAAACTCCTAGCTTCTACATTAGATGATAAAACCTACAAATCAAGTCCGATTGACCTCAAATTTTGCACACAAGTCATAATTGACACAACAGATATATTCCAACTTTTGAAAACAAAATCCGAGCCCAGTAACCACAAAGTCAACTCTCGATCAAACTTCTCAGTTTCCAAAGCTGCTAATTTTCCAACTTTCGTCATTTTAAGTCAAATTTCACTACGGACCTCTAAATTAGTATCCAGACACACTCATAAGTCAAAAATCATCCTACGGAGCTATCGGAACCATCAAACTTCATTCCGGAGCCATTTACACATAAGTCAAAATTCGATCAACCTTTTCAACTTAATCTTCCAACCTTGAGACTAAGTTTCTCAATTCATTCCGAAACATCCCCGGAACTGAACCAACTACCACATAAAGTCACGTAATGAAAATTAAGCATAAAATAAGTAGTAAATGGGAAAATGGGCTACAACACTCAAAACGACCTATCAGAAAGTTACACTCACTCTATTTCAAGTCCGTACAAGTATGAGGTTTCATATGAGCATAATATTAACTCTGAGTGGTATGAATACCCTTATTATGACTGGAATGAAATCTAAGTGAGACAAAAACCCGAAGAGGAGAATGATAGTTTAGAATAGCTTTTGTACAGGTTCATGAATAGTGTTAAAGAAAGATTATACAAAATAAGGAAGCCATTAAGAACCTAATAACGCAAGTAAGTCAAATAGTACATATACTTTCAAAAAGCTCATTGCATTATGATGGTCAATATATGGAGGAGATACCCTGTGAGAATAAGCCTACCTAAGAGGATGAGCATCCACAGAAAGAAGTTAATACTTTGCAAGAACACTCTGATTCAATTAAGAATTCTCCCTATATGGCTCCTCTATGAACCTGCAACATCCCTCTTCAACAGTAACATGGGGGAGCCCGATATTTTATTGACTCGTTCTTGGTGTTCTTTCATTTGGTCTCTAAGAGTTTTGTTCTCATTCACCATTTCTTCCATTCTCTTCAAAACAGCGGCGAGGACGTCGTCACCTGCACCATCAGTAACATTGTGATTTATACACGGTGTTGGTGGGTCTGGTTGATCGCCCTATTCATCTCCTCACTGTACCGTGTAGGCTCTCGCGGTTTCTATGGTCGTGCATGGATCTTGTTTGTTAAGAACGCTTACTAATGTATCGGTCAACCACGCTTCGAGGAGATTTTTCATGGCAAGTGGCGTCCCTTCTCCTATGGACATGGAGGCCCCTTTTCTATTTGGTTTTTTTGTGCTACAATGGGAAGTGGCAACCTCTCACACCTGGGGGACGCAGTGGGTGTAACATCATCGCCCAACGTCTAATAGCTCTTGTTGATAGCATTCATGATGTTGCTGGGGATGTCAGCAAGCACCCTAGTTTTGTCTCCTTGGTTACCTGCTATGGGAATTTCTATACGTTCAGAGAAGGAGAAAAACTTTGTGGTTTGTTAGTTTAGAAAATCAAGTGAGTTGTAGATCTAATGGAAACTAAAAGTTTAGCAAAGAAGTCCCCACACGCGGCGTCAAACTGTTTGACCCAAAATTTAGATATAGGATTAGACAATTAAATTTAATAAATAAGAGTCAATATTGGCCAATATTAATATCCAAAAAATATATTAATTGATTTTATAATAAGATGATATGTATATCATCCAAGTAGCAATAAATGTTGATAACGATAGCAATATTCAACGACCCAAAAAGGTGAGGATAGCCTTAAATAACAAGAAATAACAATGAATGGTATTTAAGTAAGTAAGAATATGTGAGTCACCCGAAAAGAGTTAGTTCTGTGGATATTCTTTCTGACAATGATGAATGATTGATGAGCCTTCGAACGTTCAGATTGTTCTTGGATCGAGTGAACAAGTTAGGCAAGAATATTAAGAAAAAGGTATATATTGTATGTTTGCAATAAAGCCAGATTCTATAGAGAAAATCAATGTGTTTTTCTTACAAGTGAATATCTTATACCCCCTATAATTATGTCTTTTTCTATTTAAAGGGAACATATACCTAAAAACCCTAATAGTACAGGCCCAAAGAATATCCACTAGAATATTTTCTTTAGTGTCTTATCCTAAAACTAGCCGTTATTACTCTGTCTACGATGAATGCTCGACCTCGACCTTGATCTTCAATAACTCATTGACTCTGCCCTTCATCTCTTAAGGGACCACTTCGACCTTGGGCATGCCTTTATTGCAGTCAAACCGGTGACACATGGCAGCCCATGAATGCCCTCTTAATGCTGATATGCTTTAATCATATCAAAGATAATTTTTGGCTCATACAAGCTACTCATTACTCGATAGTAGTGATTTCCCAAGGCATAATACTGCAAGACAAATAAATACTCTAAGGGGAAGTTTGGTAGGGTGCATAAAAATAATATTGAATAAGGTGTATTAGTAATGTTGGTATTAGTTATGATAACATATTTCTTATTCATTGTTTGGTTTAATGTATTAAAGCATTGGACAATTTCTAAAATAATTATTTATAAAAATACCCTCATAACCAGTCCATTACTTTATCTTTTTTTGTTTAAAAACATATGTTGAGGAATTTTTTTATATGAAAAAGGTTTTAAGAAAATTATTTGATTTGTCTACCTACATTGTAGTATAGAACTGAATACTTATTTATAAAAAAGGAAATATGCTAAGTATTTATTTATCTACTAGGGATATAATTTTATTTTTAACTTTCTTTGATTATTAGGCAAAGAAAGGTTGAATTAAGAAAATAAAAGGTAAGTTGATTACAAGTTCTTTACATCAAACTTGCATTAATTTAATAGCATATTTTGATCAAGCATAAATTTTGAAGGGCAATTTTATCTTTAACTAAGCTAATACTTGCATTAAAAACTATTACATTGTTAATACCATGGTGTCCTATGCATTAAACTATGCATAGGATAATAACAAATAGGGTGTATAACTAATGCATAGTGATAGAATGTATGGTTCCACCAACTTCTATAGAGAACCACGTTCTCTATCAGGTTCGATAGTACACACATACAGAACAGAAGTTAAATTACAAGAGGAATTTTACGTGAAAAATTTCCAGCTCAACGGGATTAAAAACCACGACCTACCCTTGTAGGATTTTAACTTCACTACTGTGCAACTTTCAGATTACAACCTATGCAACCTAGGAATTAAACTCTTAATCCCTCACTAACTTGTAATACACCTATTACAAGCCACTTTGCAATAACTTTATTACCAAGATTTTAAAACTTGACTAACTCTAGCTAAGATTACAAAGATGTTCCTATAGAGTGCTTCTAAATAAGCTGGATAGGAATTACAATTTGAAGAACTATTACAAAGTTACAACTCAACTAAGGACACACAATAACTCTATGTGAGAACTAGTCCTTAGTTGCTTTGTTCTTTGTTCTTGAGGCACTTGAAACTTGCTAGCTGAATGGTCACGTGAGTGAGCTTGTGTGAAATCTCTAAGTGTTCAAGTGTATTGTTTTACCTCCCTTGAATGCATATATAAATGTGTGATATCATTTCCAATTATGCAAGCAAGGTAGGCAAGTAGTCTTCTCTGCAAAGTTGACCGCAACATTGTTCTGCACAGTAGCATGTAAAGGCAGCAACTATCCAGCTGCAGAGTTGACTTTGTACAATCTCCTCGGGAACTGGTAGGAACCTGGTTCCTCAGCTGTTCTTTCCACTCTGAGGAGTTGAGTCACAACCTAGGATCTTGTGAACTTGAGGCCTTGTAAATATGTAACAGATTCCTTATCTAGTTCTGGATAGTAAGTTTGTTAAATCATCAAAACATAAAGTAAAGTACTTATAACAAAAGTACATGTAACCTATGTTCAAAAAGTGTACTAAACAAGGTTTTGTTAATAAACAAAAATTAATGCATGCATTATTTTATCTAATGCATCCTACCAAACGACCACTAACATTTTTTTTTTCCTTTTGCATAAACAATGTTGCTAGCTATAGTGAATACTCAAGAATTAAAGAATGCAATGTAATCACTAAAAACTATACACACCAAATTTAGTCTTAAATTAAACTCTAGGAGAAATAATCACAAACCATGAGTCAACTTTGTTTTTTTGTTTTTATTAAATAAAACTTTCGAGTCCTCGGATTTTACACACCAAAATTTCTCTCCCCTCTCAGAATCTCAATCTCTCTGTTAAAATGGTACACTGTCAATTTCAATTGCAATATATGCATGACAGATTAAAATAAATTGGACCAGCAATAATACACTTGTATATGAATTTCAAGAATGGATTAGAAAGAAATGAGAGTTAAAACTTTGGCCTAATACAAAAAATGGGTTATGAAATTTCAGATTTCTATCAGAGCCAGACCGAGTGTATTAACTATCAAAATTCACCCAGTCTCTACATACTAACATTTTCTCAGAATGCTGCTACAAGAATATTTACAGGAGACTGTATAGCCCTGTGATCACCTTCCATTTAAAACTCTGGGTTTTCTACCGTTTGATCGTTTTCTAGAGGGAATGATGCCATTAAAACCTACATATTTCCTTTTCAATGAGCCGTTACTTAGATCTCCACAATTTCTGTCAAACTTGACAATGTTTGTTACAATGGCATGAACCATGATCTCACTTTTAGGAACCATAATGACCTTTTTCTCAATAACTGCAGCCTGTCCACAGTGAGGATCCACGATGGCGCTTTCTCTTAGATTCTGTAATATAGAATCCTTATCATCCTTGAACACATGTGATGAAATCTGCGCGAGAGAATAAAACGCTATAGTCAGCCCCCAGACAATCATCAACATTCTTCATAAACAAGAATAGTAGACCCGTCACAAAATATACATAGTAAAGATTAAAGGGTTAGGCCAGTTTCCATACCCTTCCCAACCGTTATACCCTAAAAAAAGAGAGGACGATCTAACTGTTCTTTTACTGAAAAAGGAAACGAGATGAAGAACTGGACTGCTAGTACAGTATTGCCAATGTATATATTGAAATATTGTCCAATCGTGTTTCTCATACTTCTCCAGCTTCTAGTTTCACAACTTGTTTTGAGCAGTAATCAAAAAGATTTTCATTAAATACAACAGCTAAGCATTAAGATAGCGCTGGGCAATACAAAAGTTCATCCCTTTACAACAATGGTCAGTTCTGAAGAAAATTTATTATTCAATTACTATATTGCACATGCTTTAGTGGTGTCTCAAAGAAAGTTGTGATTCTCAGAGAAATAAAGTAGAATAATTTTGATTCTAGACAAGTGGTGGCGGGGAACACAAAGCAGCTTCAGACATTGATTCCAATCAGATCACTAAATTGTTCTTGCAAACCATGCAAAGATATGTATCATTAACCATGCCACAAATAATTCAAGTTATAAATCCGTTGGTCCAGTAACTAGGGGCCAAAGGCTAAAGCTAGACTGTTGGCTAAGCAGCCTTGGGGTAAAGTCAAGTGACACCAAATTGTTGGTCTTTTCTAGTTGTACCGTTGTACCCATATCACGATTCAATTTAACCAATGATTTGCCTCCATCAAGGAGCATCGCTAGGTACACTCAGGTCTCGCCACTACAGGTGATCAAACAGCCCGAGCTTCCAATTCAAAGAGATAAATTCACTCAGTAAAGGACCTCACAAGTCAAGAATGCCATTAAACATGAATCAAAGAGATATGCTGGTAGTAATCTAGTCTAATCTGCAAAAAGGGATATGCTGGCATGAAGTCTGGAACTTTTCTTTTGGTTACAGTAACCAGCCTAGGAATATCTTTACCACTTGATGCACAAATAGTTTCTACCAAGAGGCATACTAATTAGAGCAGAAAATCCTAGGGCATTGGCCCAAGCCTAAGGGAAAATGGTATGCTATGGGTAAGCAATCAAAGCAAGGAGCCAACCCCAGTTCTTTTTAGGAAGCAACCTCTCCCCTCCCCTGTGGGTTCACCCCTGAGTCTAATGCAGCGGGGCATAAAACAATGTCTAGAACATTGTGATTCTGCAGAAGATCTACACTCCATGTTTTGAAGTTAAAACAAGCATGAGTTATCATTCTTTCAGTTTTCACAGAGGAGAATGAACGCTAGCATGGAATTGGCTAGGCATGGTTTACCAATAATAAATTAATATAGAGGTCATAACAAAGTAGTCTTCATTCATTTATCTTATAAGCATTAAAACAATGTGGCCAGAGGTTAACCAAAGCAAGGATGGTTGAATGAAGAAACTTGTCCAATGTCCTCTCACCTTAAAATCAACTGGAATCTTGATTTCAGCCGACGAACACTTGCAGCCATCACTGAAGTTCAATTTCAACTTAACGTTAAAAGGATTTGCATTCTTAACTGTCCGCCTGACAAGCAATAGGAGTTGAATAAGAACGTTTTGGTCTCAGAGAATTTATAATAGTAGCACATATGAAATAAACCCTCACCAATAATTAAAAAGGAAAACCATCATATGCCACGGAAATAATTCAAAATTTTGATCAAGAAAATCAATGGTCAAGATTGCGCACTTTGTTATTTTTATTTTTATTTTTTCCTCATCAATAAATTTGACTTTAACATGCTAGTTTTTCATGTCAACTTGGGATCTTCTTTTCTTTTTCCGTTTTGTGGTTAGAAAACTCGGAAGCTGCTGAAATGATACACATATTACTCATTTTCATTCCATTTTATTGTGTAAAAAAAAAGGGTTGTCCGGTACACAAGGCATTCCGCGTTCAGGCAGGTCCGGGGAAGGTCCGCACTCCAAGGGGTGTGATGTAGACAACCTACCCTAATGCAAGCATTAGTGGCTGCTTCCACGGCTCGAATCCGTGACCTATAGTTCACATGGAGACAACTTTACCGTTGCTCCATTTTATTATGTGTCCAATTTATATTTCTTCATTTTTTTTCCTTTTGGTATGTTAGACCCTTTATTAATGTGAAGTAAACAAGAGAGGAAAAAGCAATGATTGTTAGAATTATTCATGGATGCTATAGTTCTTGGCCGACAATGATAACATCTATTTTTTTTTAAAAAAAATCCCATAACTTCTGGAAAATGTCAGATCCAGACTGGTAGACAATCTAATTACATATTCTACATGATATCATAATTCGTAACACCTCAAGTATACAATCTTGAATTACTAATACAAGAGCAAAATATTTTGACTTATTGGAGAAATTATGCCAAAGGAGTATGTATAACAGAGACATATTGAGGTTATCTTTCACACTGAATATTACAGCTTCAAGAATTATGAAACTACCTTTTTAGCTGAAGAGGTTGTTTATGCAGAACAGTTGCTTTCATATTTTGACATTCTGAAAAAGAAACCTACAAGTCCATTTCAAAAGCAGCAGAGATGTTATCTTAGTAGACCCAGAAAGTTTAAGAATGCTCAGGACTACTACTGATGACAATCATTAAGTGAAGGAGAAGAAAGACAAGACCTGTTTTTAAATGAATCCTGCAAATTAGACAAAGGACTATAAAACGAGCATTATAACAAACAACTTTTATTACTCACTGACAATTCAAAAAGGTCTAAGCTACTCACAGTCCGCTCAAAAAGTAACTGCTTCATTAAAGTGACAGAAGAAACTCAGAGGGAAGTTGAAGTAGCATCAAGACTCTTTACTGTAGGACTATTTCACACTCTTTTTTTACTTAGCACATCCCTTCTCACATTTTTAGAGCCCATTTATCATTGTCCTCTCTTGGTTCATAGGGTATCACAACAGATTCCTAAAGCCTTTGATCTGCATACCTCATACAAGAGATACACAGGATAAATGAACAGAGCTAGAGATCCTCCAAAGAGGCAAGATCTAACTAATGAATTCCATGTTCTAAAAGGCAAAGGCTGCGAAAGGAAGGTCTAACTACTTCAATCTTACTGCAAGGGTACAGGGCCATTTCGCCAAGTCTCAAAGTGATAGATTATCCAATTCTCAATCAAGTCTACATCATAAATCAAATATAACAAAGGAAAAACTCGTAATGGATGTGGTCTATCGGTGGATAATGCTGCTTCTGCCACTGAATATGCCATTGATGCACCCACAACTGCCACTGTTACTGCCTGTTATTAGTTTCCATATTTTTTTCTCTTTCTAGTTTGTTGTGTCTTGGAGGTTTCAGAGCAACAGTGAGCTTCCAAAACTCTACCCTCTAGAAACACATACATGCTTATTCAACAGAATCTGTCGCGCAGCTATTAACTCACCTCTACAGATTTGATAAAAGGCAATGGTGCCCTACTTCCATGGACACTTGCCACAGTAAGGGTCCAATTTACATATTTTTTGTCTGCAAAATAAGTAAATCAGATAGATCAAAAGACATATTTAATGAATGACCTGCTCCAAAGAGGACTATTTAGAAATTTGATCAGACCTTTCTTCTATTTTCTATAGTACTACTTTTAGCCACGTCCAATATTAATTTACCAGATATGTTAACACGGCAAAAATAATATGCTATATTTTTCACTTCATCTATAGGAATTCCCTGACAATTTCTATGTTTCAAGTTGGAGGAACAAAAAATGGTAGCAATTCTTTGGCATCTTTCCCAAATATTCTACAAGAACTAAGGTATACACGTGCAATTCCTTTCTTCATTTTTTCACTTGTATCTGCAGAAGATGAAGAAGAATTGACCAAATTTTCGCAAATTGTAACTTGCTTTGTGCACATTCACACGCACCGATATTGCTTGCAAAATAAAAATCACAGTGCAAGTGAAAATGTCTTTTCAGCTCTAGGACTTCAGAATGCCAAATGAACAAATGAAAAGATAAGCACAAATCTAGGGGAGTTACCAAGGCTTAAGGCCTGAGTTAAAATGGTCTGGAGAAGATCAATTCTAATAAATGGTGGGATTCGCAGACTGAGGAATTCCATGACTCCTGCAATTACCTGTTCATAGCCATATTAGTAAACATTCTGGAAACAGGATCAATCAAAACCATAAATCTTTTTCAGATCAAATAATGCAGGGAAAAACGTAAGTGAACATGTGAACAAAGCGAAATACCCTATTCTCCCAAAGTTGAAACTAGGTAGACTAAAAGAACCAGTGTCATCGTTCAGCTATTGATTCTGTAGAACCAAGCCCAATATGTTAACTAAAGCTATCGAAAACATGATTCCTGGGAGTCATAAATGGCAGTATGGTAGTTTGAGCTAACAAAACTATTTGTAAGTCACTTTAAGGACATCTTTTTTTTTTTTTTTTTTTTTGTTGGGGGGGGGGGGGGGGTGCGATACCCCTAATTGTTCTGTATCATCCAAGCAGGATGAATGAAGTTTGCTCAATAAGAACTAGGCAAAAGAATCAATGTTTACTTTAGGCTAGCGAGCAGTTTAGCACCTGCAAAGTCAAGTAGCCAGATGAAGGTAGAAAATCCCATTTAGTAATTCTACATGTGAAAGCTCACCAAGCAATAGTAATATTTCCAATTAAAAAACTATGTACCACAATAACAACTGTCAGTGGCATTGTAGCTCCAAGGGATACCTTGTCTACAAGGCCATGAATCAGCATGGTTGCTTTCTTGTCCTTGGGAGTTTTCTGCAAAAAACAAATGGAAGAGGGAAATAAGATCTAGGCCACAGATGAGCTACTATTAATCCAGTATCGTTTTCCATAGATTGATTGGTAGAGAGTATTTTCAAGTACAGTCATTGACAGGATACCGTATATATGAGCAAGATATATTCACCTAATCTTCTATAACATTTTGGTTATGGAACTTGTTAAAAGTCTCATCCTCAGGTTAATTAAAGCTTTTCTTTCTTATTCCCTCGGAGACCCTCTTATATTTGACCTAGTAGAAAATTCAAACTTCAGCACCTAAAGAACCTGAAATCCTTGATCTTTTTTTTTTGTGTGGCTCTGATAAGCAAGTCCTGAATACTTTATCATGGCAAAGTACAGCAGACGAAGCTAGGAGCCCCATAAGGAAAATGATTGCTTTACCTATATGATTCAGTGATTGAGAAAGAAACAACTGCATTTTTTGAGAACAGAAAGTAACATTTGCTGGTTTTGGTTAAAACGTGGCAGTACAGAAAGATCGAAAAGTCAAGCTGACAATTCGTAAGGAACACTTCCTTCTCCTTCGTGTTGGCTCATGTTCAATTCTTGTGGAACCGTTATTATTGCTGTTTAGTCAAGTCTTGCATTTTTGGATCCCCACATCTTGGATTGTGAAAATTAAACCTTAGTGGCCTTCATAAAGATGTTTCCTGAACACGAGGTGAAATAAAAGGCATTTACACTCTAAAAACAGTTGCAAACTGTTCTTTGATGCTGGAAAGTGATTTTGGCAAACTTATTTACAGACCACAAGTAAAAGATCTGACATCTGTATGGCTGTTGTCTATTCTTTTCTTTTTTTCTTTTTCCTTGGGTGGGTGGGGGGGGGGGGTTC
>MU685627.1:193200-212639 GCA_026770625.1 Nicotiana glauca
CATCACAACTAGGTCGATGTGCGATAATTGTTTACTGATGTTACATTTGGGACAAGGAATAATGTACCTGAAGATTAACTATTACAATCTTTCCACCACCTTTGAGTGATTTTAGAGGCAAATTACAGGCAGGGGTGATCTGCAAACTGCAAGAGTAGAACAAGTCATGCTCACTTCTGACATGACATGATTAAGGCCGAAGAATGATGGAAGTAAATGGTTTAACAGTTGAGCGTGAACAAAAAATGTAAGAAATCATTATTTTAGCATCATGCATCAGAATTCCAGATTATGGAGGCAGTCAAATAGATAATTTAGCATTACCTTGTTCCTAGACATAGCACAACATCAGCCATTTTGCAGTGCCTCTCAGCTGGATTCATCTCCTTTGGAGGTAGAGCATCCTGAGGACAAAAACACGAGAGGGGACAGGATGAGGTCAACAACAGAGTCATAGGTGGGATCATCTTTTGGCCAGAACAATCTTGGCGCTTTGGCCCAAATAGCAGGAAAAAAGTAAATCCTCAAAACTGTTACAACTTATTGACTTAATCATCGGATGCTCATGAGGCTACAGCCCGTCAAATTTCTGGTTATGCAATGTTGACTACAAGTTACGGAGAATCCATAAAAATAATAAATTTTATTTCGTATTACTCCCTTTTACAAATTAGATGTGCATCATAATACTATCACAGAACTTACATTTAGAATCAGCAACACAAGATCGAGTATGCCTAATATCCTTCACAGGGATGCTGGTACTTCTTTTTTTTTTCTTTGAAGTAGTGAGGTAATCTAGTTAAAGTTCAGATACAGTGAAAAATACCAAAGTCATCAATACATTTAGTTAGGTAGGGATTGATTTTCATTGGGAAAAATGGTCTAATGTCGTCATATTTCTAGCTTAAAGAAGACCATATCTTTATGGTCACTATTAAAGGGCAGTGGAATGTCACTGTACAACTACAAAGAGAAAGTCAGATCCTAGGATGTTGTCATTAAACACAATGCTGTTTGTCATTACCTCCCAGTCAAGAACTGTGTCTCTAAGTCTGGCACCACAGCCCACCTTGGAACAACGTCGTGCAGTTTCCTTCAACCCAATAGTTTCTATTTCAAAATCCCTCATATACCTTCATGGGTCAATTCATAAAATAGACTCATATAAGCAATCACCATATCGTTACGAAGAAGCAATAGAGCAGCATACATAAAATAAAACGGCTATACATGAGTGTGAATATACCAAAAGGCTCCAAAAGAGTCACGTGAACTGTGGGAACATGCATAATAGCAGGATAGTACAACAACAACAACATCAGCAACAACAAATCCAGTGTGATCCCACAAGTGGGGTCTGGTGAGGGTAGTGCGTATGCATCCTTACCCCTACCTTGTGAATTCGTAGAGAGACTGTTTCCAAAAAAGCAGGATAGTGTGCTGCAGAAAAAGATGAAGTCTTACTCAATTCCACAAGAAGGGCATAGTTCCATAAAAGAATCCCCATGTAATTCTGCAAGCTTCTCCCTTGGAATACCAGATCGAAGATGGAGGCCATCAATGTTCTATAATTTTCAAATTAAGTATGATGTGACACTTGAATATTATACCAAGGAAAATAAATCTGAACTTTTTTGGAAGTAGACAGTTGAAACTACATAAATGGAATCTGAGGCTTAGATTTTAAGTAGAATAAACATCCCTTGATCAAATGAAATGTCATATTTTAAATACAAATAACTAGGCTCTCTCTCTCTCTCTCTCTCTCTCTCTGAGTGTTTGAACTAAGTTTGTTGGGCTGAGGGGGAAATGGAAAAAGTTTGGAAGGAGTGATGGAATGCATCTACAGCACTAGTCATAAAGTATACCCAACAACTTTGATTAAATTGGAATTAAGATGTTGTCTTCGTTCTGTTGCTTCCGCTTGGCCAACAGTAAAGACACTCAGAACAGCGCAAAACATAAATGAAGACATCAATTTATCAACTTCACCAATTCCAAACTAGTTAAGGTTGGCTATATGAATCCTCTATATCCCCCACCGTATTCAGGCTCATTTCAGTCAAATCTTGGGAGCAGAGAACGAAATTACTCTGTGCACGAAATGCCAACTGGATGGTGGGTGCCTGCCTGCGTGAATAGGGGGAGAGTGGGCACGTCTCATACGCAACCTTCCCCTAAGACTCCTGCAAAGAGGTTGTTTCCCCTGCTCGAGCCCATGATCTATAGGTCACCGAAGGAGCAACTCCATCGTGCGCAAAGGCTCATTCTCATAGGTCATGAGAATGAAGAGTACGAATTGTATGCTAAAAGCACACAAATGTATAGCAAAAGAGCTCTATCATCATAATATAGTTTAAATAATTAAGCTTTTTTTTATTAGTAACTGGTGATGAAGTTTAAACAAGATTCATTTTTTTCTTCATTTTCTTTGAGTAAAGTGCAGCATATAAGCATTTGTGATTCTCATAACATGCAAAACATAGGTTACATTTGAAAGGATAACAAAATGCAAACAATGAGACTACTCATGAAGCATATATTTCAATGAACAAATTCTGCAATGACTCCCACAATCACTTCATTTCATTCAGAATAAAATGTCCAGATTCACTTCCCTCCACCTTATTCTAGAATTAATGTTGTAACTTTGATTAATTTCATCAAATTAAATTGTTTCAATTCTAGTTGAGTCATTGACCAATTGCATCAAATTAAGGAAAATAGAGGCTGGTTTGGTTAAATAGATCTCTCTTCTTCTTTCTTATAAGTTGGTGATAAATGCTTTTTCCAAGGAACACTGCTATAAACGATAGATGCAGCATTTATGGATTAGATTCATCCCTATCAATGCTCAATCTTCCACTCACTGGAATGTCACTTCTTTGCACTAACCACGGAAATTGGCATGCTAATACAGTGGATCCCTAATGACCAGATGTACCGCAAGTAAAACACAAAGCATGTTTGAATCCAGACAGCAAAGATATATCTACACCAAAAGATTATCACCAGAGCCAATCGACAAATAAATATAGATGAGAATCAGGGGAAACCCACACTGTCAATTCTCCATGAGCAGTGGATACCAAAGAAAATAAGGCTAGAAACACTTGAAAGGGTCCCAAAGTAAAAGAAATAGAACAGTCATCTCAGTCAAAGCTTTCAGAGGTGGAACGGGAACTGTGTAGGTGTTGATTCAGTTGCTGGTTAATGATTATATCATTATGGATTAGTTGAAGTTGGCTAAAAGAAGAGTTAACAATGCATAGAGTCAAATGGTGCTATGAAAATGGGTAAAAGGATCCAAATTGAACTCAATGGTTAAGTCTTCAATCTCACCAGAATCCAACTTTAATATATTGGTAGACCATAGTTCATCTATTTAGAAAAGTAAGCTCAAAAGGCCTTTAATTATGCATATCGCAAGTTTAGTAGCTTACCTGAATTAGCATTGTCTTCCTAGTAACATATTACAATGAAAGCCTAGCTATCGGTCAACATGGCGCAAAGAGAGATGTATCTTTGGGCATAGACACCAAGCAAAAAGAGTGAGCATAGAGCAGCTTATCTCCCACTTTAATGGAGAGGAACTCCATAGGAAATTGGAAGAGGCAGAACAGGAATTTCTCCCGGGAATGTAAATGAACAATTAAATGACTGATCACAAAAAAGAAAAACTTGAATCCGATCGGGTTGAAATTGTGATTTCATTCTGAAAGCAGCACTAGCTACACACATGATGGAAGTGATATAATTAATAAACCTACAAATGTTAAGTGCACCCATATAGTAAGAAAATTAATAATGCCACACCTGACTTATAGTAAACTTTAGAAAACCCGCTTTCTCTAGTTCAACTAGGGCCATGTGTGTCATGCTCGGTGTTGCACGGTGAAATGGCAAAGATGCTTCTGGTAGCGCTTTCCCTTCTCTCTACAAGTCAGTTCAAAAAAAGGGATAAGAAGATGCATTATAGCCAGTTATTCTTTTGCACAGTATTATTATAGAAACTAATTCGTGTTAAATGCTTTCAATGCTATGTACAGATATTCACATCATAACCAGTGTTTGATCCTGATCACATCACTGCAATGTTGCCTATTAAATACTCCAAAAAATAGGAGTGATCTTTACATGTCTCAAGGAACAATAATAATACAAATGCTTGTGCACTCAAGAGCGTGCCTAACTATCAATGAAGTGGGTGAAAACCTAGGAAACCAGGGTTTAAATCTAAACAAAGGGAAAAAAATGATAGATGATGTATTCTCGCCTTCTAAGCCTCGAACCTTGATGGGCAGAGTTACACGATACTTGTGCTAGCGGAAGATAGCAGGTACTTATAAAATAGTCGAGGTGCACACGAACTGAACTAGACACCACCGTTATACCCAAAAAAAAATATAATGCTTGTGCCCTTTGCTTATGCAAGTATATACTGTAGGTCTTTTTCAACTTCTTCCTACTTAGTGAAGAAGATTACTAGTCAAAACAATATCAGAATGAAATAACAGACCTAGACACTATACACAAACAACACCACATATATTGAGATATTATTTTCTCTTTCAATTGTGGTAGGTATTATGCATGCCGGTAGATTTAAATAACTCTCAAAGGAGAAAACAGCTCCTCCAATCGTAAGATAGATCATGCTTTCAAGGCCACTTTCATTTATATATGTCACTACTATGCACGGTGCTCCTCCACTTATTTATAGCTTTTCCAGATCAAATATAAAAATCAAGTTCTGCACCACCTTCAGGTGATCAAGACATCCTCTCGGTTTGCTACATCTAGCCTAAAAAGATGACAATGCAGGTAGAAAGAAGGATCGGAGATGATGACCAACCAAATTCGAAGAGGACACATTCAATTCTGAAGTCTTAACATTTTAACATGGGTATCAAAGGTAGGAACACGTCAAGAATCGTGCTTTCAGAAACAGGGGTTTGCAGTTCACTGATATATATATGATATTACCTGAAGAGTCCAAATGCCCTTGGGACCACGAAAATCAGGTATACCACAAGAAGTGGATATTCCTGCTCCTGTAAACACAACTAAATGCTTACTCTGTAAAAGAAACAAGAGTCAGAACGGGTTACTTCTAAAGGAAAAAGCTATACATAGCATAGCTAAGACGGCATCTCTTTAAGGACTCACCTTTTGTATCATCACAGCAAGTCTCTCAATCTGCATAGTTATTAAAAAAAAATTAGTAAGAACACAAAAAAATAAAGTGCTTCATCCTTTTTAACTGTTCTTTAACAAGCAGCTGAAAGAAACAGAAGATCCTCCAGCACCAGACTGTACTGATTTTCAAGAAAATCAGTACAGTATAATGGATGGAAATTGCATCCGGAATCGAAATATTCAGCAATCAAAATCTACTTTGCATTCTTTCCTTTATTATTACCAATAATTTTACACTTTAATGTGAGAACAACAAGAGAATGAATTTATGTCCAAGAATTCTAACAAAGACAAAGCAACACCACGGCATGACAATAGGAAATGGTAACGATGACATAGTACGCAGTTCAGGACAATTGCTATACATCTGCCAAAAAATTTAAGTTCATTTCTGTTGCCTAGATCACAATAATGAAAAGTTGGAAAGCATATCTTCCAAGGCAGTGGGAACTTCAAAATTCCAAATACCATTCCTAATGAACAACCATAAGTTAGGTGTACTATCCAGGTGCTCTTAGAAGTGGTGGAAGCAGAAAGCGGATACAAAAAAAAAATACTAGAATGCCACATTTGAGATTAAAACTTTTTGATGAAGTAATTGGTTTCATTACTGGCATCAAGAAGATGCATAAATTACAAAAAAGTTTAGCAATTGTTAGCTCCTCACAAATGTTTATACTAGTTTGAGATGAAAACTTATGACCTAAAGCAACTTTTTGAACCCCCTTTACCTCTACGCAAGAATATTTTCTTACATCATGGGGATTCAACAGTTTATATAACAATAGAAAGTCGTCTTCCCTATGTCGAAGTATAAATTTCCGACAAAGGGGATTCAATTGAACCCTCTTAGCTAAACCTAGCTCTGTCCCTGAGTCTCTTAGATTGTTGTATATTATTTGATATCTTCATTCCTTCTTCTCTTCTTTCAATATAGTCCATATTTTCTCCCAACAAATACTATAGAAGAGGTAAGCAGCATACGATTTGAAATGCAGCATATAATTTGAAATGCTGCTTATCATTTTCTTACTTTAGTCAGTTTCACCAGAAGGTTTCTGGCTAATGTTAGCAATAGATTCAGCAACTGATTAGCAAATGCTAATCCATTTTTTATCAATAATTAACTTATGCTAAACCTTAAGAACTTAACATAGCAGAAAGTATCAAAAGGAAGAATGATGGCAACATTAAATGCATAAACTCACAGGGTACAATCCTAAACATGTTTAACATTTCGCTCGCGGCCAACACAATGCAATCATTATACACCCCTTAAAATGGAACAATCCCTAATAAGATCAAGGAAATTGTTATTATCTCACGCTCAGTAATGTGGGGATTAAATCAAGATCTAGTGAAAAACCTAAATGCAAACTATCAAGCCATCAAAGGAGACCCCAGTTTCTAAACTTCAATTCTTAATTAAGGACAAAAACCTAAACAAATATTTATGGGTAATTGCAGCCAGATAAAATGATCAAACAAGTAAAAGTAAATAATAATAAGTAACAAAAAGAGTTGCAGAAAAAAATATCTCACTTTGTCTTGCAAAACGTGAGGTGGGTCGAAATATTCAGTCATTCCAACATTGCCCACATCTTCTATAAATGAGAGTTTCTCAGCATAACCTAAAGACATGTTTGTATTTGCTACAATCTGTTCTTTTTCACTAGGAAAAGAGTAGTACTAGTTGATTGATTGATCACTGAAGAATGGAAGCAGAGGAATACAAGAGGAGCCTTTCTGTTGTAGTAAAGATGGTCAAGTGCTTACTTTTTTGCAACCTTGTTCCTTTATGCTCATTTATTCCGTTTCTGTTTATTTAATTAATGTTTTTTTTTTAAAGATTTATTTCACTGTATCTAATAAGTACCGAGTAGTAATTTATTTTTCAGGGGCCCCTCAAAGGTATTTATGGAGTAGTTCACTGTCACGAGACCCAAATACCAAAATTGGAAATTTTTACCTTCTTAGGTTTTTAGGTTCTAATCCTATCAAAGGCTCTCGTCCTTTTTACCTTTCCTTCTCTTTTTATTCACCGGCCACTCCATCCCACCAAATTTTTTGATATATGTACTTTTTAGCCGCTCCCTAGTCCATAAAATATCCGTTTCAATTTAGATAACATAGTTTGACTCGTCACGAAATTTAAAAAAAAATAAAGTTTTTTTAAATTTATCGTCCTAAAAGTTTAAGAGGTAAAAACTTTGTGCGGGTCATGATATTTGTGTGGTCGTAAATGCTTCTCATTAAGGGTAAAATGAAGAGTTTAAAGTTCAATTATTTTCAAATTTAGAAATGTATCATTTATTTTAGAACAGATTAAAAAGAAAATAAATCATCTAATTTGAAACAGAGGGAATAGTGTGTGTGTGTATATATATATAATGCAAAAAGTTTTTGTCCTTATATATTATATACAAAAATATATTTTTTATGTACTTTTTGTCTAGCGAATGCAATTAATTTCAATCGATCGACCAGTTGTATTTTGCAAATTTTTTAAAATAGCAACAAAATAAATTCTTTTTTCCTTTTTTTTTTTGGGTTTATCCAATTGGATTTGGAATATATTGGGGTAACATATGATTCATTAAAGTAGAAAGCGTTCCCTAAAATACTTTTTCCATTCATAAGCTCAAACTTGAGACATCTAACTAGGGTAGAAAACGCATTCCACCACATTCTTTGGTTGTCAACAAGAATTTCAACCATTTTATTCCCTTCTTTCACGTAAAGAATAACGAGATTTAGAGTAAGAGGATTAATGTATCTAATTTTTAGTGATTTTTCCTTTGTATTTAAAAATTATTTATTTACTTTTTTTAGATAAAATTTAGGACATAGTTAGAACTGAAAAAGTATTGTCACTTAGAGGTGTCTGGTATAATGGTGGGATATTCCAGGTTGGGATAGGTAATCCCGCTGTTTTAGTTTTAGTATAAAATTTATCTCGAAATTAATTAGTATTTATAATCAAACATAAAATAAATACAATTCCAAATTCTATCTCAAAATTATTATTTTTATCCCTAATATCAAGTGACCGCTTACAACTTTCAAAAGGCTAAAGTATTTCATTTGAAAACACTATAGTCAAAGAAAAAGGTATAGATTTCTTTAAAGAGTAATGTGTTATGATAAATATCACATTATGGTGGATGTCTAATCTTCTTCCATGATCTTCATCTCAAATGCCTAATGACATATTTTGTATGTTTAATGACATATTCCATGACATATTTTCTTCACTTTGTATGCCTATATAAAGGCCTTGTAATAGATAGGAAAATACACACAATTGAAGAAGAAAATCTCTTCCTTCTCTCTATCTATATTTCTTGTTCATGTTTTACTAAATTGTTTTTATTTCCTTGTTCCATATTGTTACTTTGAGTTATATTTCATAACACGTTATCAGCACGAAACTCTAACCAATTGAGTAGAAGCTTTGGAATTAAGCATAATGATGGTCAATTGTTCCATGAACTTCCTTCATGATTAAATTCTGGATTTAAGGTAAGTATTTTACTTTATTTTTCTCGTTTATTGTATAATTTGATTTTAAATACAAGCAAAGACAATAAAATTTGATTATAACTCTAATGGAGTTAGTAAGAGATTATAACCACTCGAAGTGGTTAAAATAATTTCTATGTCTTGCCATGATCAAATTTATGTATGATTATGGACACAAAAAGTGCATGTTCGTCCCATTGAATTTGCTTCATTCTCATTCCCTTAAGAGAATGTGATAGCAATATGTGATTGTCTGAAAGAAGACAAAATTATTACCGTGAAGGTATCAATGGATGTGGACGTGGTATTAGACGAAATTATAATCGTCATCATTGTGATAATGAGAATAATAAGGATTCTCAAAATAATCCTTCACTCTATGAGAGTAATATTTGTCATCAATTTGACATGGGATTTTATAAAGTACATACAAATGATTATGGTCTATTCATATGAATGTGACAACATCTGATTTGTGAATATATATTCATTCTTCAAAGAATATGAATGTGCTAGTGGTAGTGAATATACCACACTTACCTCTAGAAGGATGTTTGAGATGATATAAGAAAATAATATCATTATTATGGCATGAATGGTCATTGATCACGTACCTATTGTACGCGAAAATATTTTTGCAATGTGATTATTAAAGGACAACAATAATGCAAGAAACATATCTTACATTTAATTTTGACCATGACTAATGGTATAACTTTCTCCTTGAAGGAGATATTCACCATATGTATGTTGATGAATATGTGGTAGTACCAAATTAATTGAGAGCTCTAGAAGAGCCAATTATTATTATTTTGGAGAAACACAATTGATTATCAATAAGGTATTATGTTGTAGTAAGTCTCAAAGAAACTTATTTAGTTTCCAAAGTATACGCGAAAGCGATTGATTATATTGAGACTATAAATAAAGGAAAGATTTAATATCTTCTATTACTACAACTTGTAGCTAGGTAATATATATGTGAAAAGCTACCCGCTTTATTCTCCATTATGTACTACACAAATAAAAGAATACCATAATGAAGTGGATGTTTATTGATATAAAAACCCATATTGCACACGTCATAGTGTAAATATGAAGTTTATCAATATTGATAATTTATTCAATTGGCATAATTGATTTAGCCATATCAATTTATGTATGATGCACAAAAATAATAGAGAATTCACATAGGTGAATATTAGAAGAACTAGAAAGTTTTTTACGAATTCTCTTATATTGTTTGTTCTCATTAATTAGTAAATCAACTAAAACTGGGATTGAATCCTATGAATGCTGGAAATATCAAAGGTGAATATGGACTCATTCACCTGCCATGTATACCACATAAGATGCATCTATAAGATGGTTACATATGCGATTATTATTATTATTAACCCACAACATGGTATTTTGCGAGGTAACTTGCTCAATAATTTGATTTAGAGCATAATTTCCAGATTTTTTTTATTCAAGATAGTTCATCTTGATAAGTTGGTTTACACCACTGTTGGTTTAGAAAAATGATATTGAGTGTCTCCACTTAATAGCTAAACAATTATTTATGAGAACAAAATTTTGTATATCAGTTTGATATACGTTATATACAAAAGTATATTATTTTCTTCCCTCACAAGTGGTTCGGGGTTAGGAACCAAATAATTTCATCTTATTATTATTGTTGTGCAGTGTATATTTTGATTAACACTATAACACACAAAGATGGATTTTTAAAATTGAGTAAGCAAGTTAGTTTTTCTAATACGAGGGGGAGAAAAGATAAAGAGTTGAGAAAAAGTTATGTGTAATGAATTATCATGTGTACATCTAGATCCTTGAATAAGATAATATGAACTTGAAGTTCATAAAAGATAATTCATCTGCAATATATTGCAAAACATGTCGGACGCATTTGCTGACCCAAAGAAAGTAACTATATTCTCATTGCAAATGCTTATATTAAGTCCTAGAAGGACAAAATCTATGGTACACTTAAAGCGTATAGACAATCGGTTTCAAATAAACTTCTTGATAAAGAAGATAAGAAAATGATCAAAATGATCATAATAAAGGAGGCACGTGATCTAGAAGATCACATGACATAACACTTCATAAAATTTCATGAGAGATTCAGGTACCTGAATATATAAATGAAGACATCTTTGTATTATGTCTTTATGAAAATTAAGGAGGTTGGGACCGATATAAAATGTTCGTCGGCGAAATTTATGATAGATTTGTTTAATTGATTCATGTACGACACATACAATATTCTAAGAGAAGAAATATTTCTCTCATTTAAGTATGTATAAGGCCGATGTTACAACAATTTCTGGTAGTAGTAATCTAATTGAAGGCTCTGGAAGAGCTACTATAACTCTACCTAAAGGAATAATACTTAACATAGAGAATGCAATATTCTCCTCCAAGTCCAAGAGTAACTTGTTGAGTTTTAAAGATATCCGTCGAATTAATATCATATTGAGATAATAGATAAGGATAATCTTGTACATCTCATCATTACCAAGAATGTCTCTGGCCAAAAGAGGGTTATTGAGAAGTTTCCATCTTTATCTTGTGGCCTGTATTGGACAAAAATTAGTGCAATTGAGGTACATTCTACCGTAAACCAAAAGGTTACTGATTCCAATACTTTTGTACTTTGGCATGATCGATTGGGATACCCTGGATCAATTATGATGAGACGAATTATAGAAAAGTCAAAGGAGAATTTATTAAATTCTTTTAAATAATGAATTTTCTTGCAATTCTTGTTATCAAGGCAAGTTAATTATTAGACCATCACCAACAAAGGTTGGAATTGAGTCCCTTATATTTTTGGAGCGTATACAAGGGGACATTTATGGACCTATTCGCCCAACTAGTGGATCGTTTAGTTATTTTATGGTCTTAATAGGCGCATCTTCTAGATGGTCTCATGTGTGCCTATTGTCATCTCGCAACCTCGCGTTTGCAAAATTGATGGCACAAATAATTCTATTACGGGCACAATTTCTCGATAATCCAATTAAGTCTATTAGACTTGATAACGCTGTTGAGTTTTCATCCCAAATATTTAATAATTATTGCTTATCAATTGAGATAAAAGTGGAGCATCTTGTAGCTCATGTTCACACTCAAAATGGTCT
Source organism: Nicotiana glauca (assembly GCA_026770625.1). Lineage (NCBI taxonomy): Eukaryota > Viridiplantae > Streptophyta > Magnoliopsida > Solanales > Solanaceae > Nicotiana > Nicotiana glauca. The sequence continues at coordinate 205,074 of MU685627.1, forward strand.
TGCAGAGTCTTTAATTAAACGTCTAAAATTGATAGGAAGACTGTTACTCTTGAAAACAAGGCTGCCCACTTCTGTTTGGGGTCACGCCATTTTGCATGCAGCAATGCTAGTTCGTCTCAAACCGACAAATTATCATAAATATTCCTCATAGCAATTAGTTTTGGGTCATGAACCTAATATATCCCATTTAAGAATTTTTGGATGCGCAGTATACGTGCCTGTAGCACGACCATATCGCACCAAAATAGGTCCGCAAAGAATGCTAGGAATATATGTTGGGTTTGAATCACCCTCCATTATTCGCTACCTCGAAACATTGACGGGGGATTTGTTTACTGCACGATTTGCAGACTGTCGATTCGATGAGACACTTTTCCCAAAATTAGGGGGAGAAGTTGGTGAAATCAAATGGGAAATTTTGTGGAAAATCCGTCATTATCTCATCTTGATCTACGTGCCTCTATTTGTAAAAATGAGGTACAAAGATATAAGGCATGCCTTGTTGCATAAGGATTTTCACAAAGTTCTGGTATCGATTATGAAGAGACATATTCACCCGTTATGGATGTTATAATGTTCTGTTATCTCATTAATTTTGTTGTCCATGAAAAGCTTGGCATGCATTTAATGGATGTGGTTACCGCACCTTTATGGATCACTTGATAATGAGATATACATGAAAAATCCCGAGGGATTTAAAATGCCAAACGCACATAATTAAAAGTCCCGAAAAATATTTTCAATCAAATTGCAAAGATATTTGTATGGTTTAAAGCAATCAGGACGAATGTGGTATAATTGTCTTAGTGAATATTAATTAAAGGAAGGCTATATAAATGATAACCATTTTCGAAATTTGTTGTACTTGCCGTATATGTTGACGACATAAACCTTATTGGAACTCTTGTAGAACTCCAAAAGGCAATTGATTATTTAATGAAGTAATTCGAGATGAAAGATCTCGGAAAGACAAAATTATGTCTTGGTTTGCAAATTGAACATTTGGCAAAAGGAACTTTTGTTCATCAATCTGTCTACATAGAAAAGGTATTAAAATGGTTTTACATGGATGGAGAACATTCATTAAGTACTCCTACGGTTGTTCGATCACTTGATGCAAATAAGGATCCATTCCGACCTCGAGAAAATAATGAAGAGCTACTTGGTCCTGAAGTACAATATCTTAGTGCAATTGGTGCAAGTGATAATATGGCTGATTTGTTCACAAAATCTCTACTGATGTCAACCTTCAAGAAGCTAATACATAAGATCAGGATGCGAAGGTTCAAGGATGTGAATTGATGCTCTCATCAGGGGGAGTTAATGCGCGTTGCACTCTTTTTTCCTTACAAGGTTTTGTCCCACTGGGTTTTCCTTGCAAGGTTTTAACGAGGCAACCAAAAGGTGTATTTCTAAACATGTGTGCTCTTTTTCCTTCCCTAGAATTTTTTTCCCATTGGGTTTTATTTTAGTAAGGTTTTAAGGAGGCACATTATCTATGGACATCCAAGGGGGAGTGTTATGATAAATATCACATTATGGTGGATGTCTAATCTTCTTCCATGATCTTCATCTCAAATTGCCTAATGACATATTCAATGACATATTTTGTATGTTCAATGACATATTTTCTTCACTTTGTATGCCTATATAAAGGCCTTGTAATAGATAGAAAAATACACACAATTGAAGAAGAAAATCTCTTCCTTCTTTCTATCTATATTTCTTGTTCATGTTTTACTAAATTACTTTTATTTCCTTGTTCTATACTGTTACTTTGAGTTATATTTCATAACATAATGCTAGTATTATTTTTGGTACAAAGGTGAGAAAGCTGGACAATAATATGGTGAAAGTGTTAAGCACAATGCTATCCCTACAAGATTGCCCTAAATTATCGAAGCATCCTTATCTGCAATTGTTTGGGGTTGGGCTCTAGTTTCCTCTAATTCAGGAAGTCTTAGACCTCAAAAATTTATAAGTGGTAATTGAGAATTAGCCACAATTTTAAAAGTAATCGAAATTTAGTCACTTTTTATATAAAGATAAATTTGAACAAAAATACTGTTCAAAATCCGAAAAATATTCCGGCATAGTATACTGGACTCCAGCATAACATACCGGAGTTTCGGTATAATTGGAGTTCCAGCATAATATACTAGAGTTACAACATATTATACTGGACCTCCAACATAATATACTGGAGTTCCAACATAATATGCTGGAAGTTTCATACACAGATGCTTCAATCTCCAATATATTATGCTGGAACTTTCCGTGTTTTGGAGTTCCAGCATAATATGTTGGAAGTTCATACAGGTGCACCAATTTTCAGTATATTATGTTGGAACTTTCCGTATTGCAGTAAAATAGTGGCTATTTTTTAATGACTTTACAAATACTTTCTATTTTTTAATTACACGTCCGAAAACTGGCTAGTTCGTGCTAATTTCAAACAAGAAAATGATAGTTTGAAAGGAAAAAGTTAGTCGCCCCTACTATTAGATAATGTCTAGATCTAGTAAAATGATAATGATTAGAAATATGACAGTAATGCGCAGCGGTCAAGTAGTGTGTTTGGAAATAAGAGACACAATGAAGATGAGCCACGGCCCACGGCCGGACGGCTGGACGCGGGTTATTACTTCAACCATGACTAGACATTAACCCAAATCTTGTGCTAAACAACATTTTTTGGTTTAATTATTCGATATTCAAAATTCATTAACCTCGCAGTTTTTGTATTGAATTAGGCTCAAGTTTGTTTTCTCTTAGCACGTGTTATTGTCAAGCATCCCATTCTTGATTTATCCAATGTTATTCACGCTCTTATTGGCAAGACGGGAGACTAAAGTCTCATATTCGTTGAGTATGAGCTGGTTTTGATAAATTCTCATCGTATAAACTAGCTTAGGTTCTTGTTGAATATACCTACTAAAGGGTTAAAATGCCATCAAAACGCTCCTTACTGAAAAATTCATATTAATCATAGTGGGACCAAACTCCTCTTTTTTTTGATTCTTTTCCCCTACTTTGCAGCAGGAATTTGGACGAATGTTGCAGGAGACCTCGTATATTAATGAGAAGCACAACTTTGCTTATTGTGGCCTTACATCAATGGACTTGAGGTTGAGGTCTGTGTAGAGCATTGACTTTACTCACTCCTCAGTTTTCAGTGATTCAATTCTCTTTTTGTTTATCCATTTTCCTTGGGCAAAATTGACCGGCAGACCAAACAAATATGCACTCTTTGTCTCTTCAAGCACGCTGGAATAAAACAACCACTTTTTTACTAATTACTCACTAAAGATTATATTTTGTAACCACCCACGCATGTTCTATTATTTTATTATCTCACTATTTTATTATTAGTTTCATGGAAGAAATTCTATTCCTATAAATAGTGGCGTTTCTTCCTTGTATTGTAGATGAAAAAATATGATAGTGTGTATGAAAAAAGTGAACTTGGTGTAGTGACAAAGAGAGTTAAGAGAAGGAAAAAATCTAAGTCTCCAACTTATTCTCTACAAAAGATAATATTATTTTGTTGAAGGAAGGTGTTCATTATTGTGGAGTTTTGGACTCAACAACTTGTCCAGAGTTTGTTCGAGTCATACGATGTTGTCAAGCTGTTGTATCCTGGAGGGGACAAGCAGGGGCGGATTTGTAGGCAAATTGACGAGGCACGTGATCCCATGGTCTTTCCATCAAACTAGATATTTTATGTACAATTTTATTGGAACTAGTCTAGTATACTCTGCTGGTACTCATGCTCCAAAGAGGCTAAATAGTGCAATTGGTTGAATAATGAATTATTTACCTACGGGACTAGGGATCAAATCCCACTTAAAACTTTCTTTTTTCTCCTTTTTAGTGGTGCACCCATGTTATAAAAATCCTAGATCCGCCTCTGGGACAAGTCAAGAGTATTGTTGTTGGACCAGTGAAGATGTTACCGCAGTGGGCTTGAATCTCCTTAAAAAGAGCGAGATATTCGCGCCCCAGCCTGAAGAATATTTATTTATTTTTCTTCATCTTATTTTTCAACTGTAATTACTTGTAATTTTACCAATAATTTTAAGGAGATTCAATTTTTTATGCAGTCAAAAAAATAAATGATATCAAGATAGAAGTTCACTCTCTTTATGAGATGGAAAGGTAAACAAAATTCTACTTGTTTAGCTCAAGTGGAGGAAAGGTAAAAACTTTTTACCTTTATCATTTATATGACTCTGTGATTATATTATTTATGATTATAAATTTTCATAATTCAAGAAATAATGGAGATAAAAGAAATAAAATATTTTAGAAATAGTGGGGGTAAAAGAAATAAAATATTATTGTATGAAAATTTTAATATTCATGCATGAGTGAAATTTGATTAAATGAAAAGAGTGATAAGTGCATCTATGATAAGTCTTGGAATAATTCACATGTTACTATTTACCTCTATATTGATGATTTATTAATATTTGACTTTAACATGAATGTTATTGAAGAAACTAAAATGCTAGTATCCATTTTGACATGAAAGATTTGGGTGTGACAAATTTCATTCTTGGAATGAAATTACTAGTACATGTGATGAAATTTTCCTTGACGTGTCACATTATATTGAGAAAAATATTTTAAAAAATTAATTTTATTAATTGCAAGCATGTTGTAGCTCCTTTTGATTCAAGTATTATTTCCTGTACAAAGTGATAATAATGTGATAAATCAAAAGAAATATGCTAGCTTAATTGGAAGCTTGAGATATGTGACTGATTACACTTGATTTGAGATTGCATACGAAGTACGAGTACTTAGCAGGTTTACAAGCAAGTCAGGTAATGATCATTGGCATGCCATAACAAGAGTTATGAGGTATTTAAATGGAACAAAAACATATGGCTTATTTTATAAAAAAAATATCCTGCTATACTCGAAGGCTTTTCTGATGCAGATTGGGAAAATTTATCTAGTGATTCCTATTTTACTACAGCTTATATTTTTTACTTTGGGAGGTGGTGCTATTTGTTAAAAATCGAAAAAGCAAATAATAATTGCTAACTCTACCATGGAGGCTGAGATAATTGTTTAGCTTCAGCTAGTAGTGAGGAAACGAATTGGTTGAGAGTTTTATAATTTCAAATTCCTTATTTTGAAAAACCAATTCCTCCTATTATTGTGATAGCAACACTGCTATTGGTAGAGTACAAATATGTTATTACAACGGTAAATCTAGACCTATAAGGAGAAAATATAGTACTATGAGATCATATTTGACAAGTGGTACCATTAATGTTGATTATGTTAAATCTTGTGATAATCTTGCAGATCCACTGACTAAGGCCTTAGCATGAGAAAGGGTCTGGAGCACATCGAGGGGATGTGATTGAAGCCCATAAACTCATAAGTCGTATATGAGGAAATCCAACATGGAGACTAGAGTACCTATAACCAGGTTCAATGGGAAGAACGGATCATATGAATGCACTATTATATTTATTATTATTTCTGTCCCTATGGTGTGAGTGCATTTATCCTGTAACGATTTGCGAGGTTCAATTTTTTATTAATTCTTAATGAAAATATATAACTCGTATGAGTGGGGTGTTAGAGTTACAGGAACATCCTTGACAGATTTCACCTATATGAGTGTGAAAGTAGGCCGCTTCATATGAGAATTGGGCTTATTCTAAAAAAACTCATGAAAACGGGGATAACACAAGGTCGTAATGTGCTGGCTAATAAAGCTCATGTCAACACCTTGATTATTATGTGTAAGCAGTGATACTTTATTTTCCAAAATCAGTCATAGTTCAAGTCTGAGACCACTACTGACTTTGGAGTAGATATCGTTGTTTTACTAAGTGGAGGTTCAATGCAGAGCACACCTTCATTATGCATAATAGTCTCTCTTCAACTGTTAAACTCTTTTATTTTAATATTAAAATGAGCGGGGCAATGTTGGTGTTAGTGTATTTTAATATTAAAGTGCATTATTTCTTGTGAGATAGTGGTTATAAATTGGCAAAAAAGTGATCATTATTTTGGTGTAACTCTTAAAATCACTAATAATATGATCTACCATTAATTACCCATTAAAGATTATATTTTATAACCACCAGCTCATGTTCTACTATTTTATTATCCCACTGTCTTATTATTTATTTCATGGAATAGATTCTACACCTATAAATAGTGGCGTTTCTTCCTTGTGTTGTAGATGAAAAATATGGTAGTGTATATGAAAAAAGTGAACTTGGTGTAGTGACAAAGAGAGTTAAGAGAAGGAGAAAATCTGAGTCTCCAACTTATTCTCTACAAAAGAGAATATTATTTTGTTGAAGGAAGGTGTTCATTATGGTGGAGTTTTGGACTGAACAACTTGTCCAGAGTTTGTACGAGTCATACGATATTGTCGGGTTGTTGTATCCTGGAGGGTACAAATCAAGAGTATTACTGTTGGACCGGTGAAAATGCTACCACAGTGTGCTTAAATCTCCTTAAAGAGAACGAGATATCCGCGCCTCAACCTGAAGAATATTTATTTATTTTTCATTTTATTTTTTAACTGTAATTACTTGTAATTTCAGCAACAACATCCTACCAAATTAACAGTAAACTGATGTATTTTGGCATCTAGATTTAAACCTAAAGATTATTTGATAAACTCGAACTTAAGGTTATCCTAATAAATACTTTTTTAACTTTTAAAAATCTAGAGTACGTGTGCTTTATGACATTTTGAGAAGTACTTGGTTGATCCTTGGTTGATGCTTAAAGCCTTAAACTAAGGTTTTCATGGGCGGAGGGCGGCGGAAAGTGAAGGAATATATACCACAGCGGAAGCAATAACAGAATCTTATTCACGTGTAATCTAAACAACTAGCACATATGGAGATTTTCGGATTACCTCTTGAAGCGTAAACACATCAAATCTATGTCGTTATCCAGTTCCTCAGTTGAAAAACGCACTAGCAGATTTCCACAGTCTTCTACTGTGTTACCCAAACAATAACCGAAAATAGAGAATTTTTGGTGGGCAAAATTCTAGCAGAAACCGCAGTCAGAATCGTGAAAAAACGTCCAGCCCCTATATCCATATATATAGTTGCGTTTTTTAGGTCAAAACTGTTTTCAAAACCTGTTAGGTTTCCTTCTCCCACTAAGGGACGGTTTTCACGTTTTCTTTTCCACTAAGTAACAGTTTCCACTATTTCCTATTATTTATGCACAGTAGGTACCACAGAATTTAATTAACAAGGCTTCTTATTATGATATTAATTTCGAAATTCTGAAATTAATTTCCATCATAATAAACTGCGAATTATTCCACTAAAAATTCATAATTGCACTCCTTAGTTCAATTTCGAAATTCTTTCATAAAACCTTATTTAACTCCCCATATTAAGATTCAAATACTAATCAATAAAATTAAATTAATGACTATTTAATTTATTGATTACTTCCTTTAGACTTACACTTAACTTATTTCACGTGTCGGATACAAAATCCACCGGCCGGGTTTACACATGAAAACTTATAAGCTTTCATAAAGGAGTATCATCAATCTCAAAA
>MU685627.1:230238-267290 GCA_026770625.1 Nicotiana glauca
AAACCAAGCTTTTAAATAAATGTTTACTGTTTGAAAGTTTAAGTAAAATACAAAGGACAAAGAATACGAAAATTGTTGTGGAGTTTCCTAGTAGAACAAAACTTTCCTTATACTTTTAACGGAAAAGGGTCAGATTTGCCCTTGAACTATTCGTTTTGGTACAATAATGCCTTTCATCCACCTATTGAGCCAAATATGCCCTTCCATTAATATTTTTGGCTTACAAATGCCCTTCCATTAATGTTTTTAGCTCACAAATGTCCTTTGAGTTAACGGAAGGACACGTGGCATCGTCCTATTGGCCCATTCTAATTTATTTTTTAATTAATTAAAAAGACTCATCATTCATACCCGAAAATTAATTTTCTAAAGCAATTTTTGTAGAACTTGTTTTTACTAAAAACTGAAGAAAAAAAAGGAATTTTTTTTTCCAGTTTTTTCAGTTTTTACAAAAGACCCATTTTTTTCCAATTTTTTTTTCAAGTTTTTTTCCAGTTTAGAAAAATCTGAAAAAAAATCTAATTTAGTTTTTGATAAAAATGTAATTTATCAATTATAAAAATAATTTAGCTCCTCCACCTTTAATAATTGATAAATTATATTTTTATAAAAAACTAAATTATATTTTCATTTCCAGATTATACAAAAATCATTGTTTTCAAAATTATTTTTCAGTTTTTTAAAGAAATATTTTTCTAAAAACTGGATTTTTTTTTTGATTTTTTCAGTTTTTAGCAAAAAACATTTACTTTTTTTCTTTCAATTTTTATAAAAATATTGCTTTAAAAAATTTCTTTTTAGATTTTATTTTTGTTTTTACAAAAACATTGTTTTAGAAAAAAAAAATCTATTTTTTTTGTAAAAACTGAAAAAAAAATTCCTTTTTTTTTCTTCAGTTTTTAGTAAAAAAAAGTTTTACAAAAATTGATTTAGAAAATTAATTTTCGGGTATGAATAATGGATCTTTTTAATTAATTAAAAAAATAGAATGAGCCAATAGGACGATGACACGTGTCCTTCCGTTAACTCAAAGGGCATTTGTGAGCCAAAAATATTAATGGAAGGGCATTTGTAAGCCAAAAACATTAATGAAAGGGCATATTTGGCCCAATAGGTGGATGAAGGGCATTATTGTACCAAAACGAATAGTTCAAGGGCAAATTTGACCCTTTTCCGTACTTTTAATAGTTAGTATATAGATTATTTTATCGCTTAGTTGATGAGTTGGGACTACTTGGTTTTTTCTTCTCTTTGTAATGAACTTTATTAAAAAAGTTTTTTGGTCGAAAGGAAAATTTTTATTTCAACCAATTTGTCAATTTACATCATCTGTTCATTTGGACTATAGAACAGATCTCATAAGTACACCCAAATAAAAACTATACAACTATTGTTGCTTAGCTAAATCCTACTACAAATAGACTCTATTTGTCACATGTGTCAAGGATTACATATAGGGTAACTATTGAAAGTCTGCAAAATAGGTAACCATTTAGGTTTCTTCTGTCCAGCAATGTGCACTTGAAGTGAAATTTCCTTTGCTCTATCTTTTGCTTCTCTGCTCAGTTGTTGAAACCTTCTATCATTCCGTTCCATCCAAATGTTGTACACTACTGCTGCAAATACCACTCCTAGCAGTGCCTTCCTTGGATTCCTGTTGTTGACATTGGCAGTTAGCCATTGCAATTTTGTTTCCCTGTTTTTCTTTGATACTTCAGCCATTGTAACATTCCTTTCCACACACTTTGTGAGTACGAACATTCAAAGTATAAGTGGTCATGTGTCTCTTCAATATCTCTCCCACATAATATGCATGCCTGATCAACTTGAATTCCCCATTTGGCTAACCTGTCAACTGTTGCCAAACGCCTATGCATTGCCATCCATAAAATGTACTCCTGTTTTGGTAGCATTCCAATCACCATAACCAGTGATTTCCAGTGGACTTTGGGATATTGTGGAGTAGTATGAATATATGCCTTCCTGATGTTGAATTTCCCATTCTGAGTGTAGGCTTGCACTCATGTGCTATCATCAGCCCACCATTCTCTTTGTAATGAACTTTAAAGTCCTTATAATTTTAAATATTAAAATTTCTTACTTAGTTCAAACAAGGAATAATTTTAAAAAATATTTATTTGGAAATAATTAAATGACTATTTTTAAATAGTAGAAAATTAATTAAATGTTATTCCTATACATTAGGAAAATTAATTGAATGACTATTTTGTCCAATGTAAACTCTATTTTAAAAAAGAGTAAAAAAAACGAAAGACATTTTACTAAGGGCTTCGTGCTTTTAATATGATATAGATTCATCTTCAAAAAGAAAGCAGAGCCAGCTGATGGGTGAAACGCCTGAATCATTTGCTTTAGGCCTCACCCTTTTGGGTAGGTGCGTCAATGGATATTTAAAAACTGACTAAACCGACCGAACCGAACTGTACCGAACCAATTTTTAGGTTTCTTTTAATAAAACTTTAGATTCTTATCTAAATCTATAACCGTACCGATAATTAGGATGTATTTTTTATTTTATGAAAAAACCAAAAAATTACCGAACCGTACCGAATAAATTTAAAATGTGAAAAATATATTTATATATTAAGTTTAAAAATAATAAAGCAATGAATTTTTTCTTGGGCCTTGAAATTATGAAATAATTATAAGCCAACAAGTAATTAAACTCAAAATCCTAATTCCCAAACATATTATGCTACTCCTATTAAAACTAAATTATTTTCAACATATTCACTAGCAAGACACAATGTATTGTAGCGATTATGAGTAACAAACTACAATGTATTGAATATGTTTCCTTTCATATGAGTTAGATTTTTATGAATATTTAATCTTCTATAGACTTTATTCTTGAGAGGTTAATATCTTTCTACTTGTATAATTTATATTTTTATTGTATTTGCATAGTTTCTTTTACGTAGTAGTAGTAGAATAGTTGATGGATCTATACACTTGCCATCTTTTATGTTTTCTTAATTCATCACATTTTAAACTGTAAAAAATGTCTAAGCGCTTTGCTAAGTCCTATAAAAGTACGCATGTTATTGCATTCTACTTCTACTAGTGACTTTTACATGACATTCAAAAATATTACCGAAAATTAACCGAACCTTACCGATACCGAAGAGAAACTGATATGATTGGGACGATTTCGAAAAGTCTAATTTTGGTTATCCATAATAGAATAACCGAAAAATTGATATGGTATAAATTTTATAAAATAACCAGCCGAACCGAACTATTGACACCCCTACTTTTGGGGTTCCAAATTTTATCCTTAACATAGTAGTTATAGTTAAATTTGTATTAAAGTCTTTTACATATAAAGGTTCTTTGTAAATAAATAAATAAATAAATAAATAAAAGGTAATATTTAATTTGTGATTAATTTATTGTTTGAGCAAAAAATTAGTAATGTGAATCTTCCCTAGGTCCTTTACGTGTAAATAAATTGGGGGATAGGTTTGACATGAACAAATTATTATTTTTTCTCTTTGTTTTACCTCAATAGAAAACGTGTGGATTTTAAAAGATTATTTATAACTTTAAACATAGAATTTAAATAAAAATAAATATTAATATTTTAAAAATTTAAGGCCTCTAATTAAAATTGGCTTTAGGCCACCGAACATATTAAGCCGTCCCTGCGGAAAAGTATCATGTTTTGACTAGGATTTTTTTGAAAAATATGTTGGACATGATCTTTGTAATTCCTGTTCTTTTGATTAACTACGGGAAAACACCACACCCCATTTTGTCGTGCAGAAACATAGTTATCACCATTCCTAGTACTAATTCGAAACAACCAGTGAATAAAACTTTGGCATATAGATTTGGACCCTATGAAATATTATTTGAATCATCCCCATACTTCCGTTTAACGTGATTGTCACTGCCCAATCCTCCCTCCGTAAGATATCGTGACAGCATCTAATCTTTACGATTAGGTAAACCTAACATTTGTGGAAATAACCAAAAATGAAAGCATAACCTTAACAACTAACAACAACAAATATTAAAGAACTGATAAAAATGCCGCTCGGCATGTACAATAACCATTCTCGAATATATACATAATTTCCCCGAGACCCGGAACATCGTAAGTCACAAGCTTCTAGGAATTTGCCTAACTATTTCTATATATCAATAACTAGAAGAAGTAAAAAAGGAACAACATAAAAGGGATAGAGGGGGACTCCGAGGTCTGCGGACTATCTTGAAGTATCTGGAGCAGCAACAAGTATGCAACTAATAGCAAGGCTGGTAGGAGGTACCTGGATCTGCACACGAAACATGTGCAGAAGAGTAGCATGAGTACACAACAACGGTACCCAGTAAGTGCCAAGCCTAACCTCGATCGAGTAGTGAAGCTATCAGGTCAGGGCCCTACCGGCATATATATAATAAGTAAGGCAAAGTATAAATATCGCACAGTAATAAGAGACTGTAATTTAACAAAAAAGAAAATCACAGAAGAATAACTGTACAATACACAGGAATAATACAACAGAGGATCTCTCGAGATACTGTCTCATAGTCCCAAAGTAAATATGCAGAGGGATCTCCCGGGATACCGTCTCGTAGTCCCAAAGTAAATATGCAGGGGTATCTCTAGGGATACCATCCCGTAGTTCCAAAGTAAATATGTAGGGGGATCTCTCGGGATATCGTCTCGTAGTCGCAAAGTAAATACGCAGCTCAAAACAATAAAAATAACAGTTACAACAAGAAAATCCTACAGCTTAGACCAAGTACACTTCAAGAAAAAAGCAGGAAAATCACTACATGCTGCATGCACAGAGTTCAGATAAGCATTTAACGCACGTAGACATGCGATACTAGGCTAAACAGGATAATTACACATGCTAGTATAACTCAACTAAGATGATACAAGTTATTATTCAGTAAAAATCAGATTTTACAACAAATATCCCGTGTACGCATTCGTCACCTCACGTACATGGCGCTCACATATCACAAAAGTACCAAATCCTAAGGGGAGTTCCTCTACACAAGGTTAGGCAAGCCACTTACCTCGAATCAAGCTCAATCAATCGGTAACAATGCATTTTCCACGATTTTCCGACTTTGAATGGCCCAAATCTAACAAAAAATAATTACATACCATAAACATAACTATAAGAAACTAAACTAATTAATGAAATCAAGTCTTAAGCAATACATTAGAAATCTCCCCAAAAAGTCGACCGGGACCACGTCTCGGAATAGGGTAAAAGTCACAAAATATGAACTCCAATTCACTCACGAGTTCACTCATACCAAAACTATCCAAATCCGATATCAAAATCCAAATCAGAACTCAAAAACTTAGTTGAAGAACTTTCTAAATTTCCCCCCAAATTCCTTAATTAAATGATGAAATCAACTATAGATTAGTGCAAAATAACCATAAATGAGTTAAGAATCGTCATCCAAAAGCTTCCTCTGAAAATCTCCAATTATCCCCCAAATCCGAGCTCTCAAAGTCCCAAAATTGAAAATAGGATAAAGCCCTCAATCTTGGCCTTTTTCTGCTAGTGATTCCGCTTCTGTGGGCTTCCAGCCGTACCTGCGAAATTTTTATTGCAGGTGCGGATTTCACTTAAAGTCCAAAAATCCGTTTTTGCGGTCACTTCTCTGCATCAGCGGATGCGCAGATGCGGCTCCCTTTCCGCACATGCGCCCGCAAGCCAAACTCTTTCCGACCGCACCTACGGTCCTCCTCTCGCACATGCGTTCCTGCACCTGCGGTCTCCCTACTGCAGATGCAAACACTAGAAGCTTGAAAGCTTCAGCAATAGCAAGAGTCCAATTTTCGATTCGTTAAGCATCCGAAACTCACGCGAGACCCCTGGGACCTCAACCAAACATACCAACAAGTCCTAGAACACCATACGAACTTAGTCAAGTCCTCAGATCACATCAAACAACAACAAAAACATGAATTAGACTCAAATCCAAACTTAATGAACTTTGAAACTTCAAACTTCTATAATCGATACCGAAACCTATCAAACCACGTCTGATTGACCTCAAATTTGCATACAAGTCATATTCAACATTACGGACCTACTCCAACTTTTAGAATTGAAATCTGAACCCGATATCAGAAAGTCCACTTCCGGTCAAGCTTCCCAAAAATTTCACTTTCGCCATTGTCAAGCCTAATTCAGCTAAAAAACTCCAAAACCCAATCCGGACGCGCAAAATACATAGTTTACCTATCAACCTTGCAGCGAAATCCCTGTTACATACATCTCTTTCACGAAAAACCTTTTATACACTCAACCTTTCAAAAGCGTGTCTAAGACACACTACTTTTGACCATATGGCACCTCCTTTTTTACACTCAAAAAAGCGCGTGAAGCCCGTAAAAAATTCTATTCTTTGTCTCCCCTCCCCTCAGGAACCCCTCCCCCTCCCTCGGGTCTTCTTCCTCACCACCATCCCCCTATTTTCTTCCCCAAATAGAACTTTTGAAAGAACATATCAATTTATCGCTCTATTATTTTCGGCTACTTGTTTAGATCGTGTGGTTGAATTTTTATATTGTTGGAAACTTTCTCACAAAGAACCATGATGGTAGAAACAATGGTGCTTAAGATAGAAAATGGAAAGATGAAAAAGATAGATTTTAATTTTAATTTCTAATATTATCCTTTTTAAAGTCAATGACATGTGTCACGGCCGTATTAAGGCGTGACTTTCACGTTATCCGAAAATTGGTCAAGCACAAAAGTGGTGTGTCTTAGATACACTTTTGAAAGGTTGAGTGTATAAAAAGATTTTTTGTAAAAGAAAAGTGTGTAACGCGGATTTCGCTGCAAGGTTGATAGATAAACTATATATTTTGCCTTTAACGTATACCCGCTTTGCCAAAAAAATTGCAAGCGTACCCACTTTTTGGGTAACTTCAGACATATGGGCCTGAAGTAGCAAAAATTTATGTCTGAAGTTTGAACTTTAGAATATTTTGCCTGAAGTGTAGCCTTATCAAAGCAAAACTTTAGATATTTTTGCCTGAATTTTGGCCTGACTTGCAAAGGCATCACTCAAACTTCAGTTCATTGTACAATGGCAAACTTCAGTTCAATAAAACTACAACATGTGTTGGTTGAAATTTTCTTTTTGTAATTGCTGAACTTCAGCAATCTAGGAGCTGAAGTTTTGTTTTGTAATTGCTGAACTTTAGCATTCTTGGAGCTGAAGTTTTATTTTGTTTTGTATTTACTGAACTGAACTTCAGCATTTTAGGAGTTGAACTTTTTGTTTTATATTTGCTAAACTTCAGCATTCTTAGAGCTGAAGTTATGTTATGCCTTTCTTTGAAGTTAGATGGTTTAAAATATAACTTAATCCAAATTGTGCTGAAGTTTTAATTGATTTTTTTGATAATGTACTGAAGTTATTTTTCTTATCTTTTATTTTTCAATTCTGCGGCCCTTTTTTGTCGTTTTTCCTTCAGATGATATCACAAAGCAAGGGGTAAGCTAATTCTAAGAGATCGCGAGAGCAATTATTGTGTATAATAAATTTCACATGCATGTGCCATTCTTGTGGCAGGTAACTTGGAAGAGAAGACATGTAGTAGTCAGTTGCTGTTGTATATTTAAGAAGGATGGATCAGGGAAAGACACAAATCATAACTACTTTGACCAGCTTGTGGAGTTTTATTTACTCGTCCTTCAACATAAAATATGGTAGTTGATAAAATTTATAAAAACTTTACAGATCTAATCAATAATATTTATACAAAGCCTCATGTGTTTGAGAGAGAAAAGAAGAAGAGGAAAAGAAGAGGAGGAAGAAAGGAGCGCATATGTTAGAAGGAAGAAAATGAGACGTCTGAAGTTGTCGAAATTAGGGTATAGGTTAAAGAATTTTATAAATATAGGTATAGGTTAAATGGGGGTGATCAAATAGGACGCCCCGTACAATTTTTACTAAATTACTTGCACAGAGAATTCAAATCAAAAGAAATACTACTATAATTGGAAACCGTAGCAAATTGTAGAAGACGTAAATTTGTTTAAACAAGGTTGAAGCATGTGATGACCTTGTTATGATTTAAAGTGCTATGGTCGTTCCCTTCAAGTGGGAAAAGGTATTATGGTTAGTGACATATGCAGGAATTTTTGTAAGCGATGTTAATATTTGAAAAGGCAAATAAATAAATAAATTATACTGATCAGTGGTGTTAATTTTTATATTTATATCCAATATTTCTATTTTTCTTATTATCCATGCATTATATTTATGAATTTTTTTAACAAATTGGTATCACGTGACACTGCTTGAGTTAAGATGACTACGATCCTGATCAAGGTTGTTTAGTCATAAGATATTAACTCGATATAAAATTTGGGATTACATTGGTTATTGGTATTAGCAAAAATTAAGATAAATTTGATACTAAAATTTTGATATTGTATATCTCATATGTAGTGGCGGATCCACATTGCATTGGTGGGTGCTTAACCACCCATTATCTTTGACCATGTGTAGTAAATTTACATAGGCAATTATAAAAATATGTACATAAATAATGAGTGAGCACCCATAATTAAACTCATTTTTTCCTCTTGTTTTAAATTTTTTATCGACCAATACCCATTGTATTGGTCTAAATTTAGCGACTTGATAAAACCAGATACGAGATTGAGAACAGGGTCGACCACAGCGTAATAGCGGAAAGCCGTCTTCAAGAGGATTGTAGTCGAGGACGGGCAACTGGGGAAAAGTAATAACGGTAGGATAGATTTGGGAATGAATACAAGGAATATTCCTTTAGTTATTCCTTATTTTGTATGTTTTAGGGTTTCTTGAAAATACCCCTTATGAATAAGAAGATATAGAGAATAATAAGGGATCTTTTTCACTTTGAGAGAGGGAACACATTGTAAAAAAGGTTGACTCGAGAGAATATACAAAAATTGTCTTGTTCATTGATTAACTCATTCAGGTACACGTTATTTGATCTTTGCTCACAAGATCCAAAGATTACATAATCAGCTTCACTTCTCTTCTTTCCACGTTGTTGTCAGGAGAAAGAACCATCCAAATATACAATAATTGGGTGGTAGATTCTTTCTTATTACATTTATTACCATTATCTACATTTATTGCATGTTTATGTTATCATATTTACTAGCATTCATTGAATACAAACATGCTAGTTAGCGCAGTCAAAACATCATTCCTGTTACCGATTTCCTATAATTTTTTATCTAGAATTTATTATTTTTAACTAAGATTCATCCTTCATTTCATCATTAATTAGTTTAACTAAAATGCTCAATATTTTTTGGTCAAACACCCTTGACTTTAAAATCTTGAATCCGCCTACTCATATGTAACGTGGGAATACATGGATTGTAATCTCAAAATATCTTAACTTAACGACCCTGAGTACTCTTATTTGGGTGAACTTTTACCGTAAGTGTCGAGTCTCCATTTTCAAACATATTTGAATTTCAAATAGACAAATTTTAATTGGATCTTCTGATGCTCCACTAATGACTCTTGACTAGAAAGGCACAGTTCATAATATGTACGTATTTAATTAAGACCACTCATTCTGGGGTATGAACTCTTCAAACTAATGATTATTCTCATCATTAATTTGGATTTTGGGATTGATCTTGGTTTTTGACCATCAACATAAGGTATCTGAGTTGGAGGAGATGATTTAATTGAGAAGAGAGAGAATATTGGTGACCAACAAAGAATGTAATAGAGTGAATATTCTTTTATTCTTAATTAGAGATCTTGAGTTCTAGCCCTAAATGTTAAATTATTTTTGTTGGGGAGAGATTGTCTACGTGAATTTGAATTTAATCGGGACACCAATATCGGACTTTTTCGACGCGAATCCAAATTTAATAAGACCTCAATATATGTACCGACAGACAAACTTTTTTCAATTCTGATTGACATTTATATCAAACCAATGAACAAATGCATGTGTCTTTGAATTTACATTTATGACTTAGCTCATTTTATCAATATCATTAACTAATACAATTTGACAAACATTCAGTACGTACGCATTTTCCCCAAATCTAAGGATAAAAGTTTCAAAGAGTGTGTAAATCATATAAGATTACTATTCATGGATACACTATTCATCTCCCCCATTACTATTCATCACTTTATTATTATTATTTTCTTATTTAATCTTTTATTTTATCTCTTTATATACACTTAATTATGTTTATATAATATTTTTATAATATTAATATTATATCTTAACTTTGGTGTATAATTTTGATAAATTAATTTTCGTGCATTTATTATTTTTATGTAAAATTATAAGTTAATTTTATTATAAGTTATAATTGTACAAAAAATATATAATTATCTCGAAAAATGAATGGTGCGAATATAATATTAGATGTTGCTAAAATTGAAAAATGCGAATATAAAATATTAGATGTTGCTAAAATTGAAAAGTGAAGATTGAAAATACATTAAATGAAAATTCATTAAAATTGGAAATACATGACAATTAAAAATACATTAAATTAAAATACATAAAAATTAAAACTACGATAAATAGCATAATAACTTAGTAGGGATCTAAGTTATTTAATAATATACATAAAAATTATATTATTTAAAATTTTATGAAATTGTTTTAATTATGGAAATTACAAATTAATAAAAATAAAAGATGGAATTTGTTTAATTGAAATTAAAAATAAAATTAAAATAAAAGATAATAATATAATATAGAAGAGAGAGAAAAATATAAAAAAGTTTGGGGAAAAAAATGGGGGAATGGTTGGAGTAAGTTGTCCCCAAAATGGGAAAATCCCCATTTTGAGGACAAAAAATAGGGTAAAGGTTGGAGATGGCCTAAGTAAATTTCTCTTTCTCTCTCTCTCCATCCCTTCCTATTTCTCTAAAATTGCATTTTCTTGCTATGGTACTTGTTTACCCTAAAATCCAAGTAACAACTAAACTTGTGTTGTACTATTAAAGATACATCATTTAATCCAACACTAACTAAACTTGTGTTGTCTCGACCTCGAGCTATAACAACCTCGAGAGAGATGAATAAGAACAATGCAATCCGAATGAACAATAAGCAAGAAAGTGATGTATGTATATTCTCTTGTCAATGATTGATGCATTACAAATGATTGGGATCCCCTTTATAAAGTAGGAAAATCCTAAATAAGGTACACTTCTAATTATAGTAGAGAATCTTATTATACAGCCATCTAACTACTTAGTACAAATCCGTTTAGGAATTTACGCCATGATCTTAGGGCATCTGGAGGAATCTCGCTCTTTCTGTTATAAAACTATAAAGGTATTATCTCTAGGTTGGTCATACTTGGCCTCGGTGTTCATCGAGCACTTCGATCTTTGAGTCTTGCACTCAGTCATCAACCTCGATCCCGGTCTATTTTGAACTTATTCTTCGAAGCGACCCCTCGAGCCTACGAAATCGGGCAGATTTAATTTCGACCGTATATAGATAGTTCCCACATTCTTAGAATAGAATGATAAGAAACGACTTGAGCCTCGATTACCCAGAGTCCCTGATGATGATGTCATCCCCGTGATGTAGGTGATCGAAGTGACCAAAATGTTCCGTCGGTTCGCTTTCCCAAAATATTAAATGCTTCGCCAATGGTGGTTGGCCACTAGCGTTGTCGAACCGTCGCCGCTTGCCTATATATACAAGGCTCAAATTCAAATAAAAACTTCACTTATATCTTCAAACTTCTCTTATCTCTTCCCTTCTTCATCTTCCTCTCCCATTACCTGTTACTCTCATTCTTCTAGTGCCGAAAGATATTAATCTCCGCCTATTTCCGCTTCCTCTAACTCAAATCAATGGTGAAAACCTCCAAAGCAGTTCCTCAAAGGGAGAAAGCTTCCTCCTCCTCTTCCCGGCCTATCGGTGATAAAGCACTGGCCCTTCACGAGACTATTCCCGGCTCCTGTGTCATAAAGAAAGACTTCAAAGTTGAAAATTCCCCCCGTAATTCCTGGCCGATGCGAGCATGTATCGAGGTATATTTGCTCGATAATGGAGAAGCACCTCAAGACCATGAAGAAGGACTGTGGCTGGGTGAATGAGGTCGTGGTACAGATCCCCGCCCCCGAGGAGAGTATCACTACTCATATGGAGGGGTTCCTAAGTGTTTACACTTACCCCTTCACGTTGGGTCCCCTCGATCCAATTGTGATCGACTTCTGCAACAGGTATCAGGTTACCCTCGGCCAGATCTTCCCTTTTTTCTTGCATATAGTGATCATGTTTCTCTATTTCTCCAGCAAGGCCGAGGGGATAGAGTTCACCCTCAATCACCTTATCCTATTTTATCGGCCTCAGCTTTTTCGAGGGTTGATAAAGCTCCAACGCCGGTTGACCAAGACCTTCTTTGCTAGCAATGATGAGGATAAGGATCAGGGCTAGATGAGCCGGTTTGTGCGAGTGTGTGACATCATCCCAGAGGGGAAAATATTGTTCCCAGAGAAGTGGAACCCCGATCGTAAGTGATGTTTTTTACCAGTATCTTTTTGTATTTTATTTTCACACTGCGTGATGCCTTCACCTTTTTTTGCAGTGGTTTCTTGGATTCCCCATACGCTCGCCGACCTTGAAGACTGGGTCCGTAAACTAGATGCAACCTACTCATATGACGAGCGCCGATGGTGTGAATTGGCGAAGGGCAGATGGGAAGCGAAACACCACGGTAAGTTCTTCTCGCAAGTTTTTGATGCTTTCTCCTTTACTGGATTCGTTAATTTACTCACACCTAATTTTTATTCATGTAGGCATTGGAGGTGTCTCTAAAATGAGGCCAGCCCCACCCGGGGAGGAGACTGAGTCCCCGATTCCAAAATTGGGGAAAGATAATAAGAGAAAAAGTATTTCGAAGCACAAACACCCCCAAGATAGAAGGGTTCCTACTTGAAGATGCAAGAGGAATCTTATTTACGTGGACATAGACTCAGTCCACTAGCTGAATGATGAAGAAGAAGACGAGGGCAAAGAATCGGCGCTGGTGATACGAAACAGGAAATCAGTCGAAGCTGCCAAGCCCTCCAAACCGGAGACCCTGCCTCATGGTGAGGAGGCTCCAAAGAAAGACGAGTCAAAGCCCGTAAATCAATCGAGTTTGAGATTGTTCCTCGACCATCAATAAACACACCAAAGGGGTCAGGTTCCGAAATCCCCAGAGCCGAACAGAGCCTCGAGTTATTTTCTCGGGGCCATGATAATAGGTCACTTTCCTTCTCTACCGGCTTATTTTGAGGAGGCCATAAGAGAGGCTAGAGCGCTGCACTTGCCAGACTTAAGTGGAGTCCCTAGTGAAGAAGATCTGTTCCAAGGTTGCTTTACCGGGGTCAATGATGCCACCAATCTCAACGATGCCACTACTCTCTTTGAAGAGGCTTAACGTCTTTTCTATCAAGTAAGCATTGATTCTTATCATTGCAATTTCATTTTCTTCTTCCCTCTTTTCCCTAACTGATTTCCTTTTTTCTGTGTAGGCTTTCACCAGGTTCAAGGCCGACCTGAGCCAATGCAAGGCCGAGCTTCAGAAGACCTAGGATGAAGGGAAGGCCTTGAAACTCCTTTGCAGTCAAAAGGAGGAAGAGCTCAAGGACCTTCGGCTGACCTGGCCAAGGCTAAAAAAATTAGGTCGAGCTAGACAAGGAGATAACTGTGATTTTGAAAGAGTTTGGTCTACTCGACCCAACTTTGGAGGCTAACACTTCAGTATCTCAGCTATAGCAAAGACTGGATAGGATCGAGCTTGCTTCGAGGAGAGGTCGATCAGGTTAAGGCCAACTGCAACCGACGGAAGGAGAATATGGACTGCCTTGCTGTAGAGAAGGAGGCCGCTTTAGCTAAACTGGCATCGGCTGAGACCCAACTCCAAGGAGCTAAGGAGAAGAGTCTGACCGAGGCCAAACATATCAATGAACTCGAGGTCAAACTTGCAGAGGCCGAGGTCAAGCTTATAGAGCCCCGGGCTGAGGTCGAGAAGATGAAGGTCACGACTGATAAAACGGTTGCTGTGTACTTTAGGCATGCTGAGGGAAGCCTCCGACTGGGAGAAATGGAGTAATGATTTGGCCAAGTGCCAATCCCGAAGGGAGACCCTCGAAAAAATACGTGATCGAGGTTTTGACCTCATTAAAGAGATAGCTCAAGCAAAGGTGCTCAAGGTTGTTGCTAGATTTCTCGCTCCTCCTCCTCCTCCGACAACGACGACGATGATGAAGGTAACCAAGGTGGATCTGGCAATGAAGAGGGGCCTAAAGAGGAAGCTGCTCCCGAGGGAGAAACCAGCCCCGAGCATAGATATAATTTTTCTTACTCTATTTGTATTTTTCTTTTTACGAGACCTCTCGTTGGTTTCTTGT
This sequence comes from Nicotiana glauca, assembly GCA_026770625.1. Classification (NCBI taxonomy): domain Eukaryota; kingdom Viridiplantae; phylum Streptophyta; class Magnoliopsida; order Solanales; family Solanaceae; genus Nicotiana; species Nicotiana glauca. The sequence goes on from MU685627.1 coordinate 244,654, forward strand.
ACATATCCTTTTCAAGTATATAGACGAAAAATTTCCTTGAATGTTTTCTCAATGTTTCTTGTCTTACAAAATTCTTGCAATAATTTCATTCTTTGAACGATGTGTTTAAGATTTTATCTCGGATGACTTCCTTGAAGTTGTCGTGGTCAAGTTCGAATAAGGTTCGAACTTTGGGGCATAGACCCTTAAGAGCTCGTGCCGGACAATGGTGAGTCCCCGAGCCATAATCAAGTTATTGTGTATTTGGGCTCGGGATAATCGAACCCTTGGATTCGGATCAAGTGAGAACAAGATCTCGAACCCAAAGTGTATTGGCCCTTAGGCATTTTTAGATCGGGTCGTTATGGCCTCTAAGAGATGGCTATTATTTCCCCTTTTCGGCTTAAAAGACTTAGTAAAAATTTCTTTATGCCTTGGCATGTATTTTTTTTATCCATTGGGTTTTTTTAGGGTTTAGTGTCGATCGGGACCCTTTTATTTTTTGTGCCTTAGCACAAGTTTGCATTTGAATAATTCGATACCTCTTAAGGTTTTTCGAGGGCTGATTTTATCAAAGCCCTTTGATTATTTTGCCAAGGGTAGCCTTTATTAACCAATTTTTAGAGAATTCGAAGGCCTATTTTTATTGCGGGATTCATACGTCTCCAATCCCTGTTATTTCGGCCGTAGCCTTTATTTCAGACATAGCCTTTAGTATGGTCGTAGCCTTCGGGTATGTCTCTTGGACTTGTTTCTAGATAACATTTCAAACTAGTTCAAAATGTTAGTCCCCGAGTATGATGGCCTTGACCTTTAGGTCGAGGGGTGCCTCTTTGAAGTCTTATGAATTCGAGTTTAGATAACTAGAATATGTTCACTATCGATGACAGTCCCCAAGTATTCGGGGTGTATTTGCATTGCCCATGAGCCGTTTCTAACAGAATCACAAGTATGGAGCTCGTATAGTAGCAAATTTCTTTGAGACACAAAGTGTTTGATATAGAAAGAATACTTCTTTGAAGAATTCACATATGCATACATGTTTTGCCATCGGGACTTGACTATTCTATATGGAAACGGTTTATCCGATCTTTTGGCCCATTACAAAGTATTCCTATCGAGACCCTCTTTGGCGTGAAGTATTTTTCTCAAAAATATAACCTATGAGGGTGATGTCCCCCAGTATTCAAGGTTGATTGAAAAGAAGCCTTGGATACTGTTGAATCCTTCTTAGGTAGCACATAGTTATTTCCTCGTTAAAAACTTCGCCGAAAACCCCCATTTGGGATAAAACCCAATCTAAGGGAAAAAGAGTGCAACACGTTCTTTAAAACCTAAGGTCTTTGTGCAGAGGGGTTCTCTCGACGTCTTCGATCGAACACATGCAGTAAGTTAGTATCAAATATAAATGGAAAAAGGAAGAAGTTTATACCTCCGTAATAATATTTTTTGAGTACTGATACATTCCAATTGTTTGGCAATTATTCGCCTTCCAACGTGCCAATTTTGTAAGATCCTTTTCCGATGAATCCAATAACTTGATATGGTCCTTCCCAATTCGGGCCTAGTTTTCCTCCATTCATGTCTCGAGTATTGAGAGTAACTTTCCTTAGAACTAAGTCCCCGATTCCGAAGCGTCGAAGGTTGATTCTTCTATCATAATATCTCTCGATTCTTTGCTTTTGTACAGCCATCCGAACAAGTGTAGATTCTTATTTTTCATCTAATAGCTCGAGGCTAGTATTCATAGCCTCGTTATTTGATTCTTTTGATACATGTTGAAATCTGGCGTTGGGTTCCCCAATCTCGACTGGAATTAAGGCCTAAGATCTATATACTAAAGAGAACAGGGTTGCCCCCGTGCTGGACTTTGACGTCGTTCGATATGCCCAAAGAACCTCGAGTAGAACTTCTCTCCATTTCTCTTTAGCGTCGTTCAACCTTTTCTTTAAGTTTTGAATGATAGTCTTGTTTGTCTATTCGGCCTGTCCGTTTCCGCTCGGGTGATACGGCGTTGATAAGATCCTTTTTATTTTGTGTGCTTAGAGGAACTCCGTTACCTTGTTTCCGATGAATTGCTTCATATTGTCGCATATGATTTCAGCAGGTATCCCGAATCGACACACGATATGGTCCCAGATAAAGTCTATAACTTCTTTTTCTCTGACATTCTCAAAGGCATGTGCTTCCACCCATTTAGAAAAGTAGTCAATCATAAATAAAATGAATTTAGCTTTACCTGGGGCCGTTGGTAGAGGTCGACAGTGTCCATTCCCCATTTCATGAAAGGCCATGGGACATGACTGAATGAAGTTGCTCTCCGGGTTGATGAATCATCGGTGGAAAACTTTGACATTTATCACATTTTCTAACAAACTCTTTAGTGTCTTTTCCCATGCTATCATAGTAATACCCTTCTCTAACCATTTTGCGAATCAAAGACTCGACGCTGGAGTGGTTTCCACAAGTGCCTTCGTGAATCTCTCGTAAAACATAATTGGTGTCTTCCGGCCCTAAACATACTGCCAAAGGTCCATCGAATGTCCTTATGTATAACATTCCATCTCCATCTAATGTGAACCAAGCAGCCTTGATTCATAGGGCCCTTGACTCTTTATAGTCCGCCGGGAGCTTTCCATTTTTTAAATACTCAATATGCCTATTCCTCCAATCCCAAGTCAAACTTGTAGAATATATCTCGGCATGACCCTCCTCGGCCACAAATCTCGACAATTGGATGATAGTCCCCAGGATAATATCATCTTCTTCGACCGATGACCCCAAGTTTGCAAGTGCATCAGCCTTAACATTTTGTTCTCGAGGTACAAGGTCTAGAGTCCACTCCTTGAAGCGGTGTGAGGTTACCTGTAGCTTGTCTAAATACCCCTGCATCCTATCCTCTCGAACTACGAAGCTTTTGTTTACTTGGTTCACCGCTAATAAAGAACCGCACTTGGCTTCAATGACTTCTGCCCCAAGCTTTTAGCTAGCTCGAGACCTGCAATTATAGCCTCATACTCGGCCTCATTGTTAGTTAACCTAGAAGTTGTGATAGATTGTCTACTAGTGTTTCCTGTGGGTGGCTTCAAAATAATGCCAAGCTCAGACCCTTTCACATTTGAGGCACCATTCTTGAAAAGGGTCCATATCCCCGATGATGTACCTGATTTTAGTAGAAGTTCCTTTTCTACTTTGGGTACGAGGGTTGGCATAAAATCGGCCATGAAGTCTGCTAAAATTTGAGACTTGATGGCCATTCGGGGTTAATATTCAATATCGTACCCATCAAGTTCGACGACCCATTTGGCTAGTCGGCCCAATAACTCGGGCTTGTGCAAAACATTTCAGAGCGGATAAGGTCATCACTTATATGGGGTGACACTGGAAATATAACTTTAATTTTCTTGATGCGCTTATTAATGCAAGTGCCAATTTCTCTAAGTGTGGATACTAGTTTCAGCATCTCCTAAAGTATGACTAATATAATAAATAAGAAACTGCGTACCTTGCTCTTCTTGAACTAGTACACCACTTACCGCTATTTCAGACACTGCCAAGTATGAGTACAACTTCTCATCTACCTTCGGAGTGTGCAGCAGAGGTAGGCTCGACAAGTATCGCTTCAATTCCTCCAATGCTTGCTGGCATTCCAGGGTCCATGTGAAATTATTTTTCTTTTTAAGTAAGGAAAAGAACTTGTAGCTTCGATATGACGACCTCGAATGAATCGGCCCAAGGCAGCTATCCGTCCATTTAGCTTTTGTACGATTTTCAAACTATATACGACGGTGATATCCTTGATGGCCTTGATCTTGTCGGATTTGATTTTGATTCCCCAATTTGATACCATGAAGCCAAGGAACTTGCCCGAGCCGACCCCGAAGGCACATTTTTCTGGGTTAAGCTTCATCTTGTATTTCCTCAAGATTTTGAATGTTTCCTGAAAATGAGTCAAATGGTCCTCTGCGCGTAGGGACTTAACCAATATATCGTCAATGTATAACTTCCATTGATTTACCTATCTCTTCCTTGACCATTTTGTTAACTAGGCGTTGGTATGTAGCTCCTGCATTTTTTAGCCTGAAGGGCATTATATTGTAACAGTATGCTCCATACTTGGTGATAGATGAGGTCTTCTCCTGGTCTTATGGGTTCATCTGAATATGATTGTACCCGGAATAGGCATCGAGAAAGGTGAGGGTCTCGTGGCCAGCCGTGGCATCGATCATGCAATCGATGTTAGGCTGTGGAAAAGAGTCTTTAGGGAATGCCTTGTTTAAAACCTTATAATCTACGCACATTCTAGGTTTGTTCCCCTTTTTAGGGACTACGACTACATTGGCAAACCATTCGGGGTATTTTACCTCCCGAATAGACCCTATTTTAAGAAGTTTAGTTACCTCGTCTTTTATGAATGCATGTTTCACCTCGGACTAGTGCCTTCTCTTTTGCTTCACCGGTTTGAACCTGGGATCAAGGAAATCCTCTTCTTCTTTTTCTTCGATTACCTATTTCTCTGATTCAGTCGAAGTTGGGGACGGTGATTGCTATTTGGCCATCCACTTATCTTTGGTGCTCGATTTTTCTGAGGTCGAAGGTGCTAATATCAGCGTCACCTCATACAAAATTCATATCTGAACGCCGATAGCTCAACCAAAACAAAAAATTATGGCCTTGAAAATAGATAATCTTAATTTTTTTACCTCGCTTGTTGTATGGATAAATCTTTAAGATCCAAAGTCAAAAGGACTGGGCTTGAGAAAAGCGAGGAACAATACTCATCAAATTTTAAGTTCAACCTATGGGCAAAGAGAGATCTAAAAATTAAGCTAGCGTTTGGACATAAATTTAGTTGAAACTTGAAAAAATAATTTTTGAAGTAGTTTTGAAAAATAATTTTTGGAAGTTGAAATTATGTTTGGACATGCATTTTATTTGAAAAAAAATTAAAGTTTTGTGAGGGGGAGAACAAGTTTCATCCAAAATCTACCCAAAATTAGATTTTGGGAACTTGAAATATAATTTCAAAATTTTTTCAAAAATAGATCATTAATTTATGAACAAACAATATTTTCAAAAAAAATTTGAAAAAATGGTGCCAAAATGTATGGCCTAAGAGTGGTACCAAAGTATCCTATTCGTGCAAATCACCCAACCCACCCATCGATTTAACCCGGAAAAGCGGGCGGGTCTCCCACCACGTCTCGTGCTGGCGGCTTTAGGAAACGGGACCCAGATGACGAAGTGAGAGGCGCGGTGATCGTGGTGGGAAGGCCATCATCACGCATTTGGAGCATGGGTGCCTACCTGTCTATTTAAACTCCTCCGTCTTCAACTTCCTTTGCAGAACTATCCTTTGCAGAACTACCATAGTAGCATCACATTTACTTCATATCAGTAGCAAAACTCTCCATTCTTCCCAATTTTTTCAGCTTCGAAAACCCTACGTCTTAGTGTTGAGCTCCATTTTGAAGGTACTTTTCAAATTTATCAGTCTGTCATTTATGTTTTTTTTTTTTAAAATATCTGGAAGTATATTTGGTTTGTCAGAGACGGACAGTATCACTTGCATTCATTTAAGAGGTTTGGAACAATTTTACCAATCATTTCGCAATTAACTCTGCCTTCACTTTTTATCTATGTACTAGTAATCGTACCCGCACGATGCGCGATTAGTATTACAAAAATATTAATTAAATTAAATTATGGGCTTGTTTGATCCTATTAGATTGTATTGTTTTAATAAAATTCAATTGTCATCTTAATTGTCAATACTATATATCCAATAATGAATCAAAAGTACTTATATAGTTAGTGAATAACTTTTTTGTTCTATATATTTTTTATTATATTATATGAGAAGATTTATAATTTATTACTGTTGAAATATTTTTTTATTTTATTGTTCTTAATAATATTATCTAAATTTTAATGAACAAAATCAATGTTAAACTAACAGGACTTATATACAGGGAGCGCATTGAATAACTTTCTGTTATGTATTTTTCTTTATTATATCATCTAATATTTAATATTATTACATTGCTAATAGAAAGTTATATTAGCATATTACTTTATTAAATATTTTTCTATGTCTTTATTTTCGTTTTATTTATTTTAAAATACTTTTAAAACTCCAACTTGAAACTAATCCCCAATTTGAATTGGTAATTTTTTATTTTTTTAATTTCGTTTTTTATTTTAAAATTATTTTAAAACTCCAACTTGAAACTACATCCCGATTTGAATGGGTAGTTTTTCTTCTCTTTCTTTCTTTTTTTATAGCTAATTTTTTTTCCTTTTTTATTTTAAGATAATTTATAGACTCCAACTTGAAACTACTCCCACCCAATTTGAATTTGTAGTTATTATTTTATATATTTATTTTATATTTTCTTAATTATATTTAATTATAAGATATCTATATTTATTAATTCAAATAAAGTAACCAATTATAATATATATATATATATATATATATATATTTTTTTTTTATTTTATTTTATTTTTTTTTCATTTTTAAATATATTTAAATTCAAAAATAATAACCAATAACTTTTATTCTATATTTTTCTTTATTATATTAGCCATTGTTTAGTATTCGCTTTCTCTTTGTAATATATGAGAAGATATATAATTCATTACCGATGAAATAATTTTTTGTTTTAAATTTTATTCTGTTGTTCTTAATAATATTATCTAAATTTTAATGAATAAGATCTCTGTTAAACTGTCGGGACTTATACAGGGAGCGCATTGAATAAATTTTTTGTTATGTATTTTTCTTTATTATATCATCTAATATTTTATATTATTACATTTTTAATAGAAATATTTATTAGCATATTATTTTATTTAATATTTTTCTCTGAAAGTCTTTTAATTTCTTTATTTTCGTTTTTTTATTTTAAAATAATTTTTAAAACTCCAATTTGAAACTACTCCCAAATTTGAATTGGTAATTCATTATTTTTTTAATTTTATTTTTTATTTTAAAATTATTTTAAAACTCCAACTTGAAACTACTTCCCGATTTGAATGGATAATTCTTCTCTTTTTTCATTTTTTATAGCTATTTTTTTTTCTTTTATTTTAAAATAATTTAAAAAATCCAACTTGAAACTACTCCCACCCAATTTGAATGGTAGTTATATTTTTATATATTTATTTTTCGTTTTTTTATATTTAATTATAAGATATCTATATTTATTAATCCAAATAAAGTAACCAATTAATATATACATACATATATATATATATATATGGTGGATTAGTTTTTTTATTGTATTTTATTATTTTCGATTTATATATATATATTTAAATTCAAAAATAATAACCAATAACTAATTATAAACTAAATAACTAACTATGCCATGTGGCATTTTTTTAGGTTGCCACTTGGCTTAAGGACAGAGCTTTTTCCTCTCCTTTTAATAATATATAGATTTTATTTATGTTTCAGAAAGCACCTGTTAAAGTTTTTGTTTGCTCATTGCTGCTAAACTTTTTTGTTGAATTGTGTAAACTAAACTGTCGTTTTTAAATTACATCACCTATTCAACATGCCAGATGCTTTGGGTTGGAATTTCACCATCGTCCATTACAGATATTATAATAAATAAAAAAAATTCACGTCCGCACCTGAGAGGTGTGTTGCAGGCATAATTTAAATGAATAAAGTATGCCTTCTCTAAGATTTTATGAAATTAAACGACGCAATTCACATAATTCAATTCAACAATATGGTCCGGTGGTAATGGTTTTAAGCATCATGAAATGTGTAAGTTTCACTGCAGGAGCTTTAGTTCTTGCTTTGGCTAATTAATTATCACTTTCAATTAACTTGGCGCAAATTTTTTAGCAGAAGTCAGAAGTCGTATAGGCATGGGAGTTTCTTTGCATTTCTAACCTGTTGTGTTTATCAGATGCTTCATTAGAAAATTTGGCTGCAGAACTTGGGACTAAATTGATATCTTATGGAGCAAATGTTAGTTCAAAATGGTGTTAAAAAGGTACAATTGCTTCCAGCGGTAAATGATGACCATGGAGGCGTTATAGTAGAACTAGAGGAGCATATGGACCCAAATATCTTTCATAACATGCTTAGAAATTCGTTACATCAATGGAAGCTGCAGGTATATTGATCTTGTTACTCTTATTAGGGGCAAAGATTTGCATTATTTTTCTGTTTACACGTGATAATATAGTCAATGAGAGCAGTGTGCTGGAATACTTGTGTAATATATGGTTGACTTTGCTTCCTTTTTCACTTTCAATTCTTTTCTACTGCTTTGACATTTATTATTTTGCAGGGGAAAAAGGGCGTGTGGATTAAAATGCCCATTCAACTTGCAAATCTGGTTGAACCTGCAGTTAAGGTAATGTATTATGTACTTTTTGTTGTGTAACAAGCGCATAATGTCCACCGGAACGCCCATGGATTTTATCATCAACTTGATTTGGATGTTAAAGTTCAACTTGATAAATGAAGTTCATGGAATTCCAGCTATGCCACTTCAATTTGTCATTGAATATGCAATTTTCAAATGTTTGTTTCGAACAAATGAAGTTGCAGTGAAAACCAAGCCATGGTATAATGAAACAATGTCTTCTTGATCCAAATTGGAGTTACTTAATTTTATTCTTTGAAATCTACAGCAATAAAGTATTTACCAACCTTGTTTTCACAAACTCATAAGTCAAAACTGCCACTTATATCATCCTTTGGGTTGAGACGTAATATCTTATCCGTTCAAGCACGCTGATCCTAATCTTTAACATTGGATGCAGGAAGGGTTTTGCTACCACCATGCAGAACCTCATTACTTGATGCTTGTGTATTGGATTCCTGAAACTGGGAATACAATCCCTGCAAATGCCTCACACCGAGTGGGTATTGGGGCTATCGTCTTGAATGAGAAAAGAGAGGTAGTTAAAAGCTGCTATAAATTCCGCTCTAGTAGTTACCCACATGGACATACTTCACTTAGTCCGTATCTGTTCTAATTCTCAATATGATATTTCCCTCCTTGAATGTCAGATTTATGTTACCTAAAATAGTACTATATCATAGTCCTGATGCATCAAATTGCTTTTGAAGATGATCTAATGGTTGCTTTAAAGTCTGCCCGTTGTGATAGAGCTGGCGTTAGTGTCACTTCATGCATATGGAAAATTTGGGCTCTTCATTTCCTAGTTGTCAAATCTTGATTCTCTGCTAACATCTTACCCCTCATATATAGTCAAAGGAGAGTGATTGTGAGTGCACTTGCCACTAAATAGCCTGTAAAAAAAATAAGAGCTATTTAGCATCATATTTGGTAAATCCACTAACTATTTTGCAGATATCTCTCTGTCTAACTAGATGCATGGGCGAAGCTACATGTTATATAGGGTGGTCAACTAACCACCCTTCGTCGGAAAATTACACTGCATATATAGGTAAAATATCAGATTTTAGAAGTATATAACATATATTAACTCTTTCTCGGAGAATATTCTTCACTTCTTTCAAGCTTGAACACCCTTGAGTAAATCTCTGGCTTCGCCATTGACTAGATGTACTTTCTCTCTGTGGTAACTCTCCGTGAACAAAGCATATCTTTATCATTAGAAACATCCCTCTTGCTTGGGCCACTATGTTTAAGCATATTGGAGGTAATTATTTCATAGGTTTGCCATCCATTCTCTTAACTTCAAACTCTTGTCTTCAGTTGCTTGTTGTCCAAGAAAGTAGTGGCAGAATGAAGGGAACGGGGATGTGGAAGATCCCTACTGGTGTTGTTGAAGAGGTATGCTCAATGTTGAAGCTAAAGTCAGCTTTAAATACAAGTTATATATCAACTTGTAAGTTTTAAACTGTATTTTAAGCTTTTGTTCTGCAGGGTGAGGATGTATTTGAAGCTGCAACAAGGGAAGTAAAAGAAGAAACAGGAGTAAGTATATCCTATATACAAAGCTGAAACATCCAACAGTTAAAGTTGACCTAAAATGCTACATAATCAATCAATGGATCTAAGTTTTCTGCCGTACATTTGACCGTTATTATTTCTCTGAGATTATCTGGGTTTCTTTTGGTGCAGATTGATACAGAATTTCTGGAAGTGCTTGCATTCAGGTAGGAAACTCGTGCATTTATTTGATTATTTGACTATGTATGTATATCAGTTCTTGATTTAGTGGCTAACCCATTTGCACTGGCAAAAGAACAGAATCGATTCAAGTTTAATGTGATATACCTAGGTTGTTTGTTTCACATGGTTGTGGGTTTACTCATTGTGATATATCATGTGTAAAGAAAATAAAAAGCAGTGCCAGTGCAGATAAATTTTGCATGATACTATTGCCTCTCCTCCAAATTGACTATCTTCTTTAGTTTACCTAGGTTAACCACCTTCCACGGTGAAAATCAAAAGATAGTTAACTACCTTTTGAAAAGAAAAGTTCAGAAGTTTTAATCTTTTTAAAGTTCTATAAGTTGTAACTTTATAATGTATTGGAGGATTCATGTTTGATTAAATGGACTTATTGACTAGGAGGAGTATATCAAGGATTGGTGTAAAATTTCTTAATTTTTCAGAACGTAGAATATGTTGGGGTCATGACATTTCTGTTGACAGGCAGATGCACAAGTCGTTCTTTGGAAAGTCGGACTTATTCTTCATTTGTATGATGCACCCTCTTACGTTTAACTTACAAAAGCAAGATTTAGAAATTGAGGCAGTTCAGGTATTTCTAGTTTGTTTTACGGATTTGTTACAGTATTCTCAAGTCCTATTTAACAAATGTTATGCGATACTACTGCATTGCAGTGGATGTCACTGGAAGAGTATGCTGCTCAACCTTTTGTTCTGAAACATGGCATTTTCAAATTCATCAAAGATCTGTGCTTGGCAAAGGCAGAAGGGGGTTACCTGGGGTTTACTCCTGTGCCGATTAAATCTTATTTTGATGATCCTACGAGTTACCTTTATTTCAATGAAGATGGTCTAGTCCAGGAAACCTCTGCAATTCATCTATGAAGAAACAGAGTGGGTCAATCAAATTTGCCAGATTGACGGTATGACTCCTTTTTTTTTTATCTATACCGCTCTATTCAGGTCTCATTTCATTCTAATACTAGTAGTTCTCTAAACTAAAGAGTAGGATAAGTGATAGCATAGATCTGCTGTTATTCTACAATTGATGTTTTATGGTAGTTGTATCGATTGCCTCTACATCGAAATAAAATGTATTTTCCAAGTCTTGTATGCCTTATTTTTACGCAGTGTATTGATAACGTCCAAATCCACTACTAAAAAGTAAATGGATACGGTCTCATGCAATGTAATTTACCCAAGTATGAATTGGGATCGAATACCACAGAGAATAATATGTAGGCGATTAGGTGTGTAAGAGAATTATCACTTATTATGCAATGCCAAACACTTAGAAAGGTTTTGAGAAAATATTTATGTCTAAATGCGAATATATAAGCAAACCTAAAAAGCAAGTAAAATGATCCATGACTACAAGGAAAATTACACTCAAGTAACGATCCAATGTATTTCACGATTTTACAAATACAAGCGAGTTTATGTTAATTAGCTACGGGTAATAATTCTACATTAGCTTCTTCCAAAGACTAACAAGACATCCTAATTGAATTATCCCTAAAACAATAAGAGATTAAGCACACCGAATATGGCTACAAGTCCCTAGGTAGAATCTATAAAGTGAGGGTTAACGGCTCAAGTTTAATTAATCTTTGCCAACCCCACATTCTCCCAAAATCAATTCGAAGTTGATGGGCGAGTCCTAGGGTTAGCTAATCTCTTTGGAAACATTAAAAAATAAGAATAACTAAAGAAACAATAACTCACTTGATAATAAATAAAAATCATTCAATACATAAGCACAACAAGATATTTAATCAACACTTTAAACATGAATATTCTCATAAACAAGATTCAAGTATTGAAATAAATACTGCGCACTTAGATATACAATACAAAGCAAGAAAATGAAGAAATCAATATAAATGGGTAAGATATTCTCAACCAAAAGATTCAAATCTTCAAGACCCAAGTGTGTGTGCAAGAACCTAGCTCCGAAACTTGTTTTCTCTAGTCAAGAGACTGAAAATTAAGCCAAAGGTGCCAAAAATGTGTTTCCAATAAGCCTGGTCGTGTATTAAAGGGTTTGGGGTCAAAAAATATGAAATTACAGAAGTACCCAGAACTGAAGCGTGATGTTCACATTTGCGAAGCTATGTTCGCATTTAAGAACTATGACTTTCCTGTTGACTATCGCATTTGCGATAAAGACTTGGAATATGCGAACGTTGACTGTCTGGTTTGACTTCGCATTTGCGATTCTTTGATCGCAATTGTGACTTCATACCTTCGCATTTGTCACATTGATATCGTAATTGCGACATCTGAGGCCATTTTCCAGACTTCTTCTTTTCAACGTCTTTTTAACTCGCTTTCACTTGGTTTCTTCATGATTACTTTTAAATCACATAGAACTTGTAAAATAGAAGTAAACGACATTAAACATACGATTTTATCAATCAAACATAACACAAATTTAAGCTTAAAGACAAGTTAAGTTGGTAAAATACCAACTTATAATGTATCCAATGAGCCACATAAGGCATACTTCTTTCAATTGGCTTGCTTCGTCTCTTATTTTTTGTTCATCTAGTTAGAAATTTCTCATGTAGAATTAATTCTTACCTATGGAGATCTTTATCCCGAGCGTGTAGCTGTATTGACTGCACCGGACGGAAGGAAAAAATAAAGGAATATCCTGATGAGGTACTAATTTATGAAAAGATTTTATAATACTAATATTTTGCTTATAATAATGTTAGATTAGTTAGGGTTGATGGGTTAGCATTTGAGAGAAGGAAGCTTGTCCCTCATTGAAAAAATAGAGAAAGGTAGAGGTGCTTTTAAACACTTCTTGTCTTATTTAGTTTGAATAATTTGAGGGATATTTGGAGGGATACCATTGTGGCTATTATTAATTTAATTTTAGTCATCTATTATTTTTTATTTAAAAGTTTTATTAATTATTCAAAACGTTTTATTAGTTCTATTTTAAATTTAAAAAGGTGAAAGATTAGTTTTAAAAGGTGCCCCTTGATTCCAACAGCTCCTACAAGTATTATAAATACCTGTTGTCTCCAAAAAATATACATCAACAACTACAAAATTCTTTCTTCCTCTCTCTTATTATTTTTTTTACAACTCACAATGTTTGTTCTTGTGAAAAATTCAGATTAATTGTTGCTATTCGAATTTTGTTGGCTTTGTAAAATCTTGGAGAAATTGTGTTGAGGCGGACCCATTGTATAGGAAACGGGTTTAGTTGAATCAGCTTCGTCCAAATTTTTTTTATTTATATGTCACGACCCGGATTTTCCACCCTCGGGGGTCGTGATGGCGCCTACTCGTAGAAGCTAGGCAAGCCACAATTCATAACTCCTTACACTTTTATTTTAAATTCCTTTTACCAATCATAACAACAAGCGTAAGATATTTGAATAACACCGGAAATAAGAAATTAAAGCGGAAGACATAAATTAAATAAACTGAACAATAATGCGGAAATCATCATATGCCTCTACCCAAGAACTGGTGTCACAACATCCACGGACTACTAGGAGTACTAAATACAATTGTTCGAAAGAAAATGACATTGTTTGTCTCGAAACATGAGATAATAGACTGAAATATAAGATAAAGGAGATGCTGGTCCTGCGGACGCCTGCAAGGCTACCTCGGTGTCTCGGTGGACTGAAGACTAGCTCCCGAACTACTGCTCTTGTCCGGTACCTGGATCTGTGCAAAAGAGCACAAAGTGTAGTATCAGCACAACCGACCTCATGTGCTGGTAAGTGCCTAGCCTAACCCCGGCGAAGTAGTGACGAGGCTAGACAAGACTACCATATAAACCTGTGCAATTATATATATTTCTACAGCGGGAAAATAACAAGAATAACCATTTTAAATGGGAGGGAACATGCTTCGGAGATAACAGATAATACAGAAATTCAAGAGAATAATAAGGAACATCAATAAATTAACTCTAATACGGATAAGGGAATTAAAAGCAGATTTCACTATCAGTACACATCTCGTTGCAGGCATGCAACCCGATCCCATTTCTCAATGTTTCCGTGGTAGGCGTACCATCCGCTCCCATTTCATCAAATCTCGTGGTAGGCGTACCACCCGCTCCCATTTCATCAATATCTTGTGGTAGGCATACCACCCGCTCCCATTTAATCAATATCTTGTGGTAGGCGTACCATCCATTCCCATTTCAATCAATATCTTATGGTAGGCGTACCACCCGCTCCCATTTCATCATAACTCGTGGTAGGCGTACCACCCGCTCCTATTTCAATCAATAACTTGTGGTATGCATACCACCCGCTCTCATTTCAATTCAACACAAAGTCACAATAAAATTCCAGCAAGGAAAATAAAGCAATACAATAATAATTTTCCGGCAAGGGAACAACAATATCAAAATAACCATCCCGGCAAGGAAGAATCAGCGATAACCAAATCCTAGCTCAACCCTTACTCAGCTCGATTAATACTAGTACTCAAGCATAAATAAAGTCCACGAGAATAGACTAAATCTCTACTCAATATCAAGAATCATCAATTTAAAGCATCCGAATTGTCATTTAAGAACACAACAACTATCAATTTAAGACTCACGGTCATGCTCGACACCAACGTATAGATACTCATCACCATGCCTATACGTCGTACTCCACAAGAAGCAATTAGCAAATAAGACTCAACTCCTAATCCTTTAAGCTATTGTTAGACCAAACACTTACCTCAATGCCTTGAATATAACTCAAGCTTCAATTATAACTTTACCCCGTGATTCCACCTCCAATTCGCTCGTATCTAATCACAAATTACTTAATTACATCAATATTCACTAAATGAATCAACCCCAATGCATGAAAATGAGTTTTTCAAAGTTTTACCCAAAAAGTCAAAAATCGCCCCAGGCCCACGTGGTCAAAACCCGAGGTTCGGACCAAAACCCGATTACTCATTCCCCCACGAACTCAAATATATAATTTGTTTTGAAATCAGACCTCAAATTGAGGTCCAAATTCTCATTTTTTAAAAACCTAGGTTCTACCAAAAACACCCTATTTCCCCCATTAAAATCTTTAATTTTAGGTTGAAATCATGTTAAAAAATGTAAATGATTGAAAGAAATGAGTAAAAACTAACTTACAATTGATTTGGAAGAATGTTTGTTCTTGAAAAATCGCCCAAAGGAGTTATGTTTTAAAAATGGGATGAAAATAACTTAAAAATCGACTAAGTATAGAAAATTGTAGGTCACTGATATGGGAATTACGAACAGGGATTCGCAATTGCAAACCCCGACCCTCAGATATGGGAATTGCGAAGCAAGGTTCGCATTTGCGAACCCTTCATAATTCCCCACGTTTTGCATTTGCAAAGAGGTAGTCGCAATTGCGACTTCGCACTTGCGAGAAAACTATCGCATTTGCGATGACTGAGGATCTAGGTGGGCTTCGCTTTTGTGATGGAGGTCTTCGCATTTGCGAAGAAGGCTGCCCAGGTGTTGTCTCGCATTTGCGAGGCTGGCTTTGCAAATGCGAAGCCTGCAGGTCAGTTCATACCAGCAAATTTTAAGTTAAAAAATGCAATCCGTGGCCTATCCAAAACTCACCCGAGCCCTCGGGGCTCCAAACCAAATATGCGCACAACCTCAAAAACATCCTACGGACTTACTCGAGCGATCAAATCGCCAAAATAACATCATAAATATCGAATTACACCTCAAAATTCATGAATTCTTTCAAACTTCATAAAACATCAAATTTTCCAATTTAGGTCCGAATCACGTCAAACGACGTCCGTTTTCAACCAAATTTCATAAAAATGACTTAAAGTACATATAAGACTTGTATCGGATGCCGTAACCAAAATACGGGCCCGATACCAATACGTTCTAATCAAATATCATTTCAATTTTTTCTTAATAATTTCATAAAATAATTTCTTTTAAAAATTCATTTCTCGGGATCGGGAACTTGGATTTCGATTCCGGGCATATTCCCGAGTCCCATATTTTCATACGGACCCTCCGGGATCATCAAATCACAGGACCGAGTCCGTTTACCCAAAATGTTGACCAAAGTCAAATTTATTCATTTTAACACCAAAATTTAGCAATTTTTCATAGAATTTCACATTTAAGTTTTCTGACTACGCGCCCGGACTGCGCACGCAAATCAAGGCCTCGGAGACACAGAATTCAATTAAAACAGGTGATGACCCTTTGGGTCGTAACATTCTCCACCTCTAAGACAATCGTTCGTCCTCGAACGGACAGAAGAAGGAAGTACCTGAGTCGGGGAAAAGATGAGGATAACGGCTCCGCATATGGGACTCGGACTCCCAGGTAGATACCTTAGGAGGCTGAACTCTCCACAGAACACGGACAGAAGGGAAACTCTTGGATCTCAACTGGCGAACCTGCTGGTCTAGAATAGCTACCGGCTCCTCCTCATAAGACAAGTCCTTGTCCAACCGGACAACACTGAAATCTAACACGTGGGCTGGATCGCCGTGATTCCTCCGAAGCATGGACGCATAAAACACTAGATGCACGACTGATAAGCTCGGCGGAAAAGCAAGTCTATAAGCTACCTCTCCCACTCGATCAAGAATCTTAAACAGACCAATGAACCTAGGGCTTAGCTTGCCCTTCTTCCCAAATTTCATCACGCCTTTCATAGGCGACACTCGGAGCAATACCCGCTCACCAACCATAAAAGCCACATCTCGAACCTTGTGGTCTGGATAGCTCTATTGCCTGGACTGAGCTGAACGAAGCCTCTCCTGAATGATCCTGACCTTGTCCAAGGCCTCATAAACCAAATCCGTACCCAACAATCGAGCCTCTGCTGGCTCAAACCATCCAACCGGAGACTGACACCGCCTACCATATAAGGCCTCATAAGGAGCCATCTAGATGCTCAACTGGTAGCTGTTGTTGTAGGCAAACTTCGCTAAAGGCAAGAACTGATCCCACGAACGTCCAAAGTCAATAACACAAGCTCGGAGCATATCCTATAAAATCTAAATAGTCTACTCGAACTGACCGTCTGTCTGGGGATGAAATGATGTGCTCAACTCAACCCGTGTGCCCAACTCTCGCTGAACTGCTCTCTAGAAGCGCGAGGTAAACTGCGTACCCCGATCCGAAATGATAGACATGGGCACACCATGAAGGCGAACAATCTCTCGAATATAGATCTCAGCAAACCTCTCAGAAGAATAGGAGACTGCCATAGGAATGAAATGCGCTGACTTGGTCAGCCTATCAACAATGACCCATATTGCATCAAACTTCTTCCGAGTTAGCGGAATAGTAACAAAGTCCATAGTAATCCGCTCCCACTTCCACTCGGGAACCTCAATCCTCTAAAATAAACCACCAGGTCTCTGATGCTCGTACTTAACATGCTGACAATTCAAACAACGAGCCACATATGCTATGATATCCTTCTTCATTCTACGCCACCAATAATGCTGCCGCAAATCCTGATACATCTTCGCGGCGTCCGGATGAATAGAGTATCGGGAACTATGGGCCTCCTCCAAAATCAACTCTCGAAGCCCATCCACATTAGGCACACATACTCGACCCTGTAATCTCAAAACTCCATCATTATCTAAGGTAACCTGCCTGGCAGCTCCGCGCTGCACCGTGTCTCTAAGGACACACAAATGTGGATCATCATACTGCCGCTCACGGATACGCTCCAATAATGAAGAACGAGCGACCGTGCAAGCTAACACACGATTGGGCTCAGAAACATCCAGCCTCACGAACTGATTGACTAAGGCCTGAACATCCAAATCAAGCGGCCTCTTACCTATCGGAATATAAGCAAGACTGCCAATACTGGCTGACTTTCTACTCAATGCGTCGGCTACCACATTGACTTTCCCCGGATGATATAGAATGGTGATATCATAATCCTTCAACAACTCCAACCACCTTCTCTGCCTCAAATTCAACTCCTTTTGCTCGAATAAGTACTGAAGACTCTTGTGATTTGTGAACACCTCACATGCCACGCCATACAGTTAATGCTTCCAAATCTTCAATGCGTGAACTATGGCTGCCAACTCCAAATTATGAATCGGATAGTTCTTTTCATGAATCTTCAACTGCCTCGAAGCATAAGCAATGACCTTGCCATCCTGCATCTACACTACTCCAAGCCCAACACGGGAAGCATCACAATAGACTGTATAAGGCCCTGAACCTGTGGGAAAAACCAACACCGGTGCCGTAGTCAGAGCTGTCTTGAGCTTGTGAAATCTTGCCTCACACTCATCTGACCATCTGAACCGGGCACCCTTTTGGGTCAATCTAGTCATCGGGGCTGCAATAGATGAAAACCTCTCTACGAACCGTCGATAGTAGCTTGCCAACCCCAAGAAACTCCGAATCTCTGTAGCTGATGCTGGTCTAGGCCAGTTTTTGACTACCTCAATCTTTTTTGGGTCCACCTGAATACCCTCTGCTGATACAACATGACCTAGAAATGCAACTGAACCCAACCAAAATTCATACTTTGGGAACTTAGCATATAACCGACTATCCCCTAGAGTCTGAAGAACCACTCTAAGGTATTTCTCGTGCTCCTCCTGGCTGTAGGAGTATATCAATATATCATCAATGAAAACTATCACGAATGAGTCCAAATAAAGCCTGAACTCTCGGTTCATTAAGTCCATAAAAGCTACTAGGGCATTTGTCAACCCGAATGACATAACCAAGAACTCATAATGCCCATATCGAGTGCGGAAAGCTGTCTTAGGGACATCGGATGCCCTAATCCTCAACTGATGGTAGCCAGATCACAATTTAATCTTGGAAAATACCCTGGCACCCTGAAGCTGATCGAACAAATCATCAATCCTCGGCAGTGGATACTTATTCTTGATCGTTACTGATCACTGCCAACTCAACGCTACACGAATGTAGGGAGAGCGGGTCCCTACAGCTTTTACCCGAATAGTGGTTCAGGATCGAATTTCCACAGGGAGCTTGGAGTGGAGTTGTATTGTCTGTTTAGCCTAGAATTGCGTTTGTACTTCTAATTGCACTCCTAACATTTTTGGAGTTTCTTTGTATTAACAACTACTATTTATGAACTAAAGATTAAGACTAAATTATGCTAAGAAAATATTTCTTGGTTGTAACTAATAGGGAGAAAGGCACTAGGGTCGTGGCATCACCTAGGTAGTTAACTAACGGGTAGAAACTACTAAGAATAGATTGCCATGTTTGGGATTTATGTTATAACCATTGCACAATTGTACCCACTCTCACACCTCTCGGTAGAGAGAGCAATTTTGCCCAATTGACTCTCTCGAGACCAATTGGGTAGGCCAATTAGACCAAGCAACTAGGGTTCAAGTAGAGTGATTACTCTCTTGAGATTTAACCCGTTAATTGGGACTACCATTTCTCATGTGTCCATCCCAATTCCTTGTTAGGTTAATTTTGGGGTCATAGACCCTCTTTCTCAAGAAGAGTCAAAACCTACTAAGCTAGAATCAATGTTTGCAACCACCAATCCTTAATTAGAGCATAAAATTAACCCAAATTGCAAATACCCAATATCAATCTATCATTAGAAAGCAACACCCATCAATTACCCATACTAGGTTTGAGCCACAATCCTAGCTAATGAGTTTAGCTAGACATAATTGAAGAAGAAACAGAAGAAATAGAAGAAGAAATAACCATATTAATTATCTATGGAGAAATTAATGCTAAAATTCCAAAATAGGCTAAAACTTTCGTCCTCACGAGCGCAGCTCTGTTCTGTAAATACAACTTGACCTAAAAATGGTAAAATATTCTATTTATAGTGGGCTAGAAAAATTGGACAAAATTGCCCCTGCGAGGTCAGTGCGGGCCTCACAATTATGACCGCGACCGCGCTGGCTGTCTGACTTCCATTTCTATCTTCTCTGAAGTGGCTGGCGCGGACCGCGTAAAGGTGTGGCGCGACCGCGAGGAGATCTGGCGTGGACCGCGGCCGCGTGGCTGACCTTTGCCTAAAACTCCATCTTCTCCGAACTTCTTGGCGCGGACCGCATGACACAATAGTGTGTCCGCGTGAGTTGGACGCGGGCCGCACATTTCCAACCGCGACTGCGTGATTACAATCCTGATTATGCTCTTCTCTGAAACTCCTAGTGCGGCCGCATGCACAATTGTGCGGTCCGCACTAGCTCCTTTTTCCACCACTTCATTGGTCTTTGATACTTGAGCAGGTTTCACTCCGTTTTGAGCCGATCTTTGACATTTTGTCACTTTGTCGCTCAAACCTGCAATCAAGCACAACCTATAAGCATTTTGGGACTATTTTGTAGCAAATTATACTCAAAGCATAGGCAAGTAGGGGCATAAAATACGTTAAAATCCTACTTATCAACTCCCCAAACTTAAACCTTTGCTTGTCCTCAAGCAAACAAAATAAGACCCACCCCTTAAAGGAAACATCCAAGTAATTTCAGCTATCCTAAAGTAACCTCAACAAGCATCAATTGGGACTAACAATTGCCCTCAATACGAAGGCATCATTAACACATTTAAACTTTGAAATTGTGGATCAAGTGTGACACAAGAGCATAGTAGTTAAAATGTAAAGTTATGTACAGACCAACTAGAAAATCAAATTAAAAACATAAGAGGAGTATCTAATATATACAATCATCCAAATAGATAAAAAGTAGGGCGCACCCCTACGAATAAGAGCTGGTATTGTCCCCAATGCCAACTACCAAAATAAGCACAAAATATCATAATAAAAGATATAGAGGGATCCCTAGGCCTGGTCCGTCTGCATGGGATCCTCAGTGGTCCCCTGATCCTCTGTATGGGCGGGAACCTTAGACTGGTTCCCGGCCTGCTGCTGCTCTGCTGCTGGGACAGGGTCCTGTTACTGGACCGGCTGAATATCGGGTACATCACCGGAGGGAGTCTCCTGAATCTCTGCCAACTCAATCACTACACCCTCAGTGCTGGCAGCTTCCTCTTCTTTCTCGGGGGCCTGGGTGCCTGCTTCTGCTGTGGCTCTGGCACTGGTGCTGCTGCTGGAGGGACTGACTCCCCAAATAACAAGTCTAAAGGCAGCTGATCCGCCAATAGTTTGTTTACATCTGCTCGAAGCACCTTTACTGACTCCTTATAAGCCCTTGACTTTCTCATCTTTTTGTGCTCCTTGGCAAACTCTTTGAGAGCTTTGCCATGCGAATCTACTGTCTTAGTCAAGGTGGCCTGAGTCTCCAAAATCTTCTCTTGGTTGTCCAGGAGCTTCTTCAGGGTATCCTCAATAGACTGAGGAATCTGAACAGTGGCTGGTGCTGAATGGGCCTCAACTGAAGTGGCCAATATGGACAACTTGGATGTCGCAACTGACATCCAGTTGTTTAAACTGGCCAAGGTCTTTGCTAACTGCTGGTCAGTCAAAGGGTTGGTCCAGGAAGAGGGGACTGTTGGTCCTGATGAAGAACTAGGACCCGCAGAGAAAGAAGGCACATCATCTGGAACAGAGACAACTGGAATGGAGGGGAGCTCAATAGAAGACTCGACAGTAGACTCTACCGCAACTGGTTCCTCAGACTGGCCAGTCGGGGCAGAGGTGGATGCCTTGTGCTTTTTGTCCTTTGGGTTGTCCGGCCCCTGAACGCTGAACCATGAGAACGGGGACACTGGGCGCACTGTCACATCATAGGACTTCTTCACCTTCAAGTCCTGAAAATACATAGTGAGAGTGTTGGGGTACGGGTAGTTCCAAACGTTGTCAACCCCCATTGCAGTGATCGCCCTATACATTACATTCCGCACATTGATAGGGAAGCCAGCCATGATAGATGCAATCAGCACAGCCCGGGGGAGTGGGATAGTCTGGTCATGGGAAGTGGGGTCAAGCCTGTTGCACACAAAAGTGAGCCACCCTCTAGCCTCGAAATTCAAATTCTTTCTCAAAATCGTTACCCCCGCTTGTATCCAATCCAGAACAGTGCTCGGATGAGAAAAATACTTCGCCAACCATGGGCAAACCTCCTCCTTCATCTCCAGCTTCTCATTGTATTGGGTCTCATCTTCATCATTGAAACCTAAATAATCATTGAACGCCTTCCCCGAAAACATTACATTTTTGTCTCGCACTTTGGTCACAGTGGAGTCCTTTTTGGTGTAGGCTACGTTGCAAATGAACTCCTTGACCATGTGCTCGTTTGCATCAATCAAATCATCACTAAAATGCTCCCACCCAACTCTGGTTTGAAACTGCTCGTGTACATTGGGGAGTAATGGCAATAAGTCTCGTGTGATTATGCTCCTCTCCGTGATTAGTTTTCTTTTGGGCCACATTTCTCTGAATTTGTGGAAGGCCACTTGACTAACAAAGCGGTCCTATTTTTCGAAAACAACTAAAACAATTTTTACTCCTCTTCTTCGATGATATTATTTCCCTTAGATAAATGCTATTTTTATTTTATTATATTTTTTTTCACGAAACCGGTCAACATGCGGATTTGAACAAATAAACAAGTAGAATGCAC
>MU685629.1:0-52222 GCA_026770625.1 Nicotiana glauca
ACCCGGGAATGCCTAACACCTTCTCCCGGGTTAACAGAATTCCTTACTCGGATTTCTGATTCGCGGACTGTTAAAAGAGTCATATTTTTCCTTGGTTAGGGATTCAATCGGTGACTTGGGACACCATTAATCTCCCAAGTGGCGACTATGAATAAAAATAATAAATCCCGTTCCGATTGTCCTTTAAGTGGAAAAAATCCTTTACACCCTTTCAC
Organism: Nicotiana glauca; assembly: GCA_026770625.1. NCBI lineage: Eukaryota > Viridiplantae > Streptophyta > Magnoliopsida > Solanales > Solanaceae > Nicotiana > Nicotiana glauca. The sequence continues at coordinate 216 of MU685629.1, forward strand.
GGGGTGTAGAAAACGTAAAAAAGTGGTGTGACACTCCATGACCAGATGAAGGAACACCAGGAGAGGGTCAACAAAATCCCCGAAGCCCCCAAGTTGCTACCAATGCGCGACGTGGGAAGGTTCGTAGAGCAGCCATACACTGAAGAAGCTGCCCCTTACTCTATCCCAAAAACCTTCAAGATGCCTCACTACTTGAAGGTGTACGACGGAACCACAAATCCCAAGGATCACCTAATCCACTACGTCACTGCTGTGAAGGGAAACGACCTATCGAAAGAACATGTATCATCGGTGCTGCTGAAGAAGTTTGGCGAGACGTTGATAGGAGGGGCCTTGACATGGTATTCTCAGTTGCCAGCTAAGGCAATATTAACGTTCGAGGAGATGGTGGATAAGTTCGTCACTGCCCATGCGGGTGCGAAGAAAGCGAAAGCAAGGGTCAACGACATCTTCGCCATCAGACAGACCACAGGTGAAGGTCTTAGGGACTTCCTAGCCAGGTTTAACAGGGTGAGGATGAGCCTACCGAATGTATCGGAAGGTATAGCAGTCGTTGCTTTCCAGAACGGGCTAAGCAGGGACGGCTCGAGGGCAACCAAGAAGCTGCTAAGTCGCCTCATGAAATATCCCCCTACTACATGGGAGGAAATCTACAATGCCTACTGTGCCGAGGTACGAGCGGACGAATATGATCTCAATGGGCCGACTCAACGGCTAACGGCAATACACTCAGAAACAAGGAGAGATCGGCGCAACGAGGGACGTCAAGAACAACTCCCGCGCTCCAACAGAGATCGACATCAGCCATACACTAGATCCTCCCATCCACCGCCAAGACATAAGGACACTTTACAGCGAGACGTCGCCCCACTCCGAAACGAAAGAGGTACGCCCCCTTATTATTCGCACATAACTTTTGCGTGTATCCTTTAGAAATAGTGTACGCACTGGAGAAGCTAGGCACCAAGGTGCAATGGCCGCAGAAGATGAAATCAGACCCCGCTACAAGGAAATCAAATGTCCTGTGCGAGTTCCATCAGGAAAAGGGACACAAAACTGAAGACTGCATAGGCCTACGGCAAGAAGTAGTGAGGATGCTAAACCAGGGATACCTAAAGGAGCTACTCAGCGACAAAGGAAAAATCAACTTTGCGCGCGGACGGGAACAACCCTGTGGGCCGACAAAACCGCCTTCCCCAACACAAATGATAAACATGATTGTCGGTGGTGGCAACGACTCAACGATCAACCACGTCAAGTTCGTCAATACGCACAGACTGAAGCGGACCATCTCCCACGAACGGTATGACGACTTCGAAGGTAGTATCGCCTTTGATAAGTCTGATGTCGACGGTTTGTCTTTCCCTCACTATAATTCTTTAGTCATTACTTTACTTATCGCCGATACGGATGTCGAAAGAGTCATGATCGACGACAGAAGTGGCTCCTGTATTATCCACCCAAGGAACCTTGCACAAATGGGACTTGAGGATAGGGTAATACCATGCTGCATAACACTAACCAATTTTAACAATGCAGTGGAACGGACATCCGGAGAAATAACCCTGCCCGTCCTAGCGGGAGGAGTCACGCTGGAAATGACTTTCCATGTGATGAACCAAGAGACGGCATACAACGTCATCATAGGATGCCCATGGATACACGCCATGCGAGCGGTTCCTTCAAGCCTTTACCAGGTGGTCAAATTCCCTACCCCATGGGGAATATTCAACATTAGGAGAGAGCCACGCACCGCACAGGAGTGCTACAAAATAACCCAAGACTGCGCCCACACCCAACAACTAAGAGGGGCAAGTGTGGAGGCATAGCAATTAGCCGTGTTGGGAACCAAAATCGACCCAACAACGGACGCCATCAAAGATCCCAACGTCGTAGAAGCATGTAAAGCGACGGTCGAAGACCTCGACCTAGTCCGATTAGACGATACCAACCCTGCAAAGAAAGCCTACATCGGCCACGGTTTCACCGACCCAAGTAAGTATCATGAATTCCTAACTAACCATGTAGATCTATTTGCTTTCTCCCATTCATATATTCTAGGGATCCCGCGAGATATCGCCACCCACAAGCTGAACATTGACCCATTGCATCCACCTGTGCGGCAAATGAGATGGAAATTTAATGCCGCAATCAATGAAGCGGTCAGTGAGGAAGTGGACAAACTACTTGCCAACGGCTCCATCAGGGAATCAAAGTAACCCCAGTGGGCCGCCAATGTCGTCGTGGTTAAAAAAAATGGGAAGTGGAGAATGTGCGTAGATTTCACCGATCTAAACAAAGCATGCCCGAAGGATTCATTCCCACTACCTCACATCGACCAATTGATCGACGCCACCACAGTATATGAACTGTTGAGTTTCCTAAACGCTTATTCCGGTTACAATCAAATCATTATGGCCGAGGAAGATCAGGAGAAGACGACTTTCATCACCCACCAAGGGAATTACTGCTACAAAGTGATGCCCTTCGGACTCAAAAATGCGGGGGCTACATACCAGAGATTGGTCACCAAGATGTTCAAAGAGAAGATCGGTAAGACCATGGAAGTTTATATCGATGATATACTGGTGAAGTCGGCGAGAAAAGAGGATCACATCGACCACCTGAAAGAAGCCTTCGGAATATTGAAAAGGTATGGGATGAAGCTGAACCCCGAGAAATGTGCCTTTGGTGTAGCCTCAGGAAATTTCTTAGGATTCCTCGTATTATAATGAGGTATCGAAGTTAACCTATGGCCTTAGCCATTTATTCGTTGGATATGACCATAGTCATGCACGTGACTTCAACTGTCGTTGAGTTACTATGTATGTGACTTTGACTGTCGTCGAGTTACTATGTACGTGACTTTGACTGTTGTCGAGGTATTATGTACATGACTTCGACTGTCGTCGAGTTACTATATATGTGACTTCGACTGTCGTCGAGTTACTGTGTACGTGACTTCGACTGTCGTCGAGTTACTATGTCATAGTCGAGTTGGGTTGACTTATTGACGATGGTGGCCTTAGCCATTTATTCGTTGGAGATGGTCGTAGCCTTTCATACATTGGAGATGTCTGTAGCCTTTCATATATTGGAGATGGTCGTAGCCTTTCATACATTGGAGATGGTCGTAGCCTTTCATACATTGAAGATGGTCGTAGCCTTTCATATATTGGAGATGGTCGTAGCCTTTCATACATTGGAGATGGCTGTAGCCTTTCATACATTGGAGATGGTCGTAGCCATTCATACATTGGAGATGGCCGTAGCCTTTCATACATTAGAGATCATGCTAGTCCAGTCCCTTTGTCATGCCAGTCGGGAGGGTGTACGGAGTGGCTGGTGTGATAAAGTTGCCTCGTGAGTATCTCCATGCGTCTCCTCTGCCGCCTCGTTAAATACCTCCCCGAGAAAACCCAATTAGGACAAAACTTGGGCAAGTGAAAAAGAGTACAACTCGGGAGGCGCTTTTCAAAAATGGAAATACTTGAGGTGGGCGACGTTCCAGTTGTTTTGGAGCATTTTTCCTTCCATTGTCTCTACCTGGAATGCCCCTTTATCTGTTGCTGCTGTGATTTTGTATGGTCCGTCCCAGTTTGTGCCCAGTTTTCCTTCGAATGGGTCTTTTGATGTCAACGTTTTGGCTTTGAGGATGTAGTCACCCACTTTGAGCGGTCGTATCTTGGCCCTCTTGTTGTAGTACCTTTCGACTTGTTGTTTCTGGGCCACCATTCTTATGTGAGCCATTTCTCTTCTTTCCTCGACCTCATCGAGATCTTGAAGTCTGTGCATATTGTTTTCAGCTCCTCTTGTATGCGAATACCTAAGGCTTGGTTCGCCAACTTCGACCGGTATGACAGCGTCAGTTCCGTAGACCCCAGCGAATATGGTGTCTCTCCTGTGGAGGATTTGGGTGTGGTTCGGTATGCCTAGAGTACTTCTGGTAGTAGTTCAGGCCATAGCCCTTTGGCGTCTTCGAGCTTCTTCTTCAATATGTTTAGTATCGTTTTGTTGGACAATTCTGCTTGGCCGTTGGCAGAGGGGTGGTATGGCATGGAGAGTATTCGCTTAATATGCCATTTGTCTAAGAATTCAGTTGTTTTCTGTCCGATGAACTGCCGCCCGTTGTCGCAGGTGATTTCTTTGGGGATGCCGAAGCGGCAGATGATGTTCTTCCATATGAAAGCGATGACTTCCTGTTCGCGTATTTGGGCATACACACCTGCTTCCACCTACTTGGAAAAATAGTCAGTTAAAACTAGTAGAAATCGTACCTTTCATCGTCCTGCTGGTAGCGGGCCGACTATGTCCATTCCCCATTTGATGAAAGGCCGCGGGGAAGTGACTGAGTGGAGAGGCTCTCCTAGTTGGTGTATCATGGGGGCGAACTTCTGGCATTGTTTGCATCGGCGGACATATTCTGCCGTGTCTTTCTTCATAGTTGGCCAATAGTAGCCGGCCCGTATTAAGCAGCGCACGAGGGTGCGATTACCTGTATGGGCGCCGCAGTGGCCTTCGTGTACTTCTTCAAGTACTGGTGTCGTTTGTTAAGGACCTAGGCACTTAGTCAGGGGTCCACCAAAGGTCCTTTTGTAGAGCTCGTGGTTTATCAGGCAATACCGGGCGGCCTGTACGCGGAGCTTCTTGGCTTCTTTTTTGTCAGGTGGGAGTGTCCCTTCCTGTAAGTAGGACACGAACTCGTTGTGCCAGTCACAAGTCAAATTTAAGGAGAGTACCTCAGTATGATCGATGGCTGAATGAAGGAGGGTGACCACGCTTTCTGTATCGAAGTTTTTAGTGGTTGCGGCTAGTTTTGCTAGACCGTCTGCCTCGGTGTTCTGCGCCCTAGGAACCTGCTCAAAGCGGCACTTGTCGAGCTTGGTCATTAATCTGTGGATCTCCGGCTGGTACTTTTGAAATCTCTGCTCCTTGATTTGGTAAGTCCCAATGACCTGGTTCACCACAAGCTGGAGTCGCAATGGAGAACGAGTCATCGAGCTCCATACTTGATGGCTAATTTTATACCTACGATAACATCCTCGTACTCGGCCTCGTTGTTAGTCATCTCGGGGCATTCTATGGACTGGCAAATTATTTTGCCCGTGGGGACTTCGAGGACGAGTCCCAGTCCCGATCCCGAGGCATTAGCGGCACCGTCAGTGTAAAGAGCCCACAGGTTGGTGTTGGAGGGGGCACGATGCGCCTCTTGTTCCGCCTCTGGCAGTATCTCTACACTGAAATCGGCCACAAAGTCAGCGAGGACCTACGACTTGATGGCGGTTCTCGGGAGATAGGAGATATCATGCTCACTGAGCTCTATGGCCCACCTGACGAGCCTCCCTGATAACTCAGGCTTATGTAGGATGCTTATCAGGGGGAAGGTTGTCACCACTTTTATTGGGTGGCATTGAAAATAGGGCCTGAGCTTCCGTAAAGCTACGACCAGTGCCAGTGCTAATTTTTCAAGGTGTGGATATCGTGTTTCGGCTTCCACTAGGGTCTTACTAATATAATAAATAGGGGATTGCATACCTTTAGTCTCGTCGACCAATACTGCACTGACGACGACCTCTGATACGGCCAGGTATACCGGCAGGGGCTTGCCCGGATTTGCTTTGGCCAGCAGTGGAGGCGAGGAAAGGTACGCCTTCAGTTTTCTCAAGGCTTCGACACATTCTTCATCCATTGTAATCCATTGTCCTTTCTTAGTACGTTGAAAAATTTGTGACATCTGTCGGAGGATCGTGAGATGAATCTAGATAGGGCGGCTATTCGCCCCGTCAGCTTTTGCACCTGTTTTTTGCTGTTCAGCATCTCGGATATCGCGTCTATCGCCTTTATTTGTCAATAAGTCGACCCAGCTCGACTACGACAAACAAAATAACTCGATAACGGTCAAAGTCACGTACATGGCTATGACCATCGACAATACCACGGTTAAAGAAACCGTCACCATCGGCCACCAATGATGTTCGACTACGGCGTAAAGTACGTAAGTAACAGACAAGGCAATATTCCAGAAACACACTAAAAACCCTACAAGCATCCACTCTATGGAGTCGATATACCAAAAATAAAAGGTACGAAAAGAAACAACAAAAGAATAACTTCTATTATCATCAAGAAAAGTATACATGTACAACGGGATCTATTCACATCCCCACAAAATAGCAAAAAACAATATAAATACGAGCCCTAGCATGCCCCGCCATCCTGTCTGTCGTCGCCTGCCGGTCCGTCATCTTTTCCATTGTTGCCCTCAGCTTAATAAGCCATAGAGATCCAAGACCCTGAAGCCAGACGGTTAACGTCTTCAGAATTATAGCTTTTCCGGCCTGGGGAATCGGAACTATATCCACAGGCTTCTCGGGCAAACCGATCAGTGGCTCGGCCTGCAGCAAGCAACTCCTCAAACACGACCAGCTTGGCTTCAGCATATACCCACATGTCCCGTGCCTCGCCAGACACGTCGTCGTCGGACCTGGACGCAGCAGTCTGCTTAAGAGCCTCAATTTTAGCCGTCTTGGCATTGAGCTCAGCGGTTAAGGCATCGACCTTGGCACGCAAATTAGTGGCCTCCGCCGCTACCCCACGACCGACCTTCAATTCATCCTCCTTTGACTGGAGAAGAGTCTCCAGTTCAATATTTCGAGCCAAGATGGCCATCAGCTGATCATCCACCTGCTCCAGCTGATCTACCCTTTGCTGCAGCTGAGCCTCTGACTGCTCCAAGCCTTCACAAAAAACCTAAAACTGCGGGTCCTTAGCGAATAGGTCCGCCAGCGCCTGATGCTTGGCGCGGCACTCCCGGTAGCCTTCTTCTGCGCTCACTAACCCCTCTCTATCTCCAGAACGAGGGTCTAAAGAAGAGACAAAAAGAAGACAAATTAGCATGCACCAAAGTTCACTTTATCATACATAAAGAAGAACGAAATGTACCTGCAAAGCCGCATCGGCAACCCGTCGAGATAGATCCCTGTCGCTAACATCTTTCAAACTCTCGCGCTCAGCGGTCGCACATAGCAGGGTCATATCCGATGTGGCCTGCTCGCTGTGTTGCAACAGGTTATATTCCCTTGGGATTAAAATCCAGCGATTAGACCCACCCTCTGTCATCCCCACGCGGGATCTATCCCTTCTCGATGCATCCGCACCTGCAGGGACTTCCCCAGGTTCCGTCCTATCCTCATCATCTGCCTCCTCAGCAGCAGCCGACTCGCCACCCTCTGGAATACGTACGGGGGCGGTGTCGAGAACTGCCCTCCCCTGGGAAGCCGACCTCCCCGAGCGGATGGCATCGGCCATCAAAACTGGCCTCGACTCCGGACGAGGTTCACTCACCCCCTCGTCCTCTGTGGCAATCCCCTTGCTGAGCATCAACCGGTGCCTCTTTATCTCCGGCCGCTCCTCGCCCTCAGAAGTCTCCTCCACGGGCTGAGGGGATGGCGGCGAAGGAGTTGCTTTGCTTGTGGATGCAGCCACAGGCGCAGCCACAGGCGCAGCCACAGGCGCAGCCACAGGCGCAGCCTCAGGTTGAACAACCTCTGGGATGCCATCACTGGGCAAGTCACGGGGTACGTACTCATCCCCAGAATCAGTCCCCACACCAGACGAGGCAGCAACATTTTGCTTCCCCCTCTTAGGGGCACTCCGACCTACCAACATTAAATAAGTCGAGCAACGAAACCTAATAAAACCTCCATAACATGGTCAAAGAGTTACCTGGTGTGCCGTATCGATCACGGAACGCAGACCAAGTGTGGTACTCCTCCGCAAATGGAATCAACCTCTCCACCCACGACCTAATATCATCAACAGATCGGGGTGGAGAAGCCCTCGCTGCAAAAAGGAAAGGAAAACAAAAACGTTATAATGGTCGTACGATCAAGATTGCACACAATACTAAATTCGAGTAAAAGCACTTACGTTCTTGATTCCACCTTTTTGGGAATCCTTCAGGATTCGACACCAGGTGCTCCGTTCTGATGTAGAAAAATTTGCACCAGAAGCGGCGATTGGTCTTGTCGTCGGCCTTAACGACCAGGCCCCTCGTGCCACAGCTCTTTAGTTTCAGCATAGTGCCCCTCATGTAGCCAGGGCTGAATAACTGCAAGAGGTGGTGGATCGAAATGTTGAATCTGGCCCTGGCCGCGTAGGTGGTCATAATACAACACACCTTGCAAGTGTAGGGAGTGATCTGAGCCGGGCACACATTGTAGAAGCGGCAGAGCTCCTCCACAAGGGGATAGACTGGGAGGCCGTATCCGATCAAGAACGGATATTCGTAAAATGTGCAATATCTCGGCCAGTGAACGGTAGCATAGTTTGTCCCGACCGGCTCCATCACCACATGGTCTGGAATCTGGTACGCCCCTCGCAGGTCGTCCAAATGCGACTATAGTAGCTCGCTGTGATCCCAAGAAGGGGTCAGGCTCTTGGTCGGGAAATCCCTGTGAACGTGTATCTCTTTTGGAAGGACATTATCTACACTGAGAGGGACGAGGGGTTTCTCTGCCTTTTTCCCACCACCACCCGAAGATGGTGGAACCCTAGATAGGGTTTCATCCTTGGATTTTTTGCTGTTTTGCCCACGTTTCGCCATAGTAATTTTTTTATATAAATCAAGCTCTGACAACAAGAAAGGTAGTCTCAATAGAAACGGAAAAGTTTATCACGAAGTAGCGGTTTTTGGCAAAGAATATGAAGAGGGGGCAGAAAAACTCAAAAGTTCGAAAGATAAAAAATATTGAACCTTCATCCTATTTATAGGGCTAAGATACACGAAAATTGAATAGGTACGATTCAAAATGGGCGCGGGAAACCAAAATGTCAAATCGCCTCCTAAAATGCCTAGGGAGTAAGTATAATCATGACGCATGCCGGCGGTGACGTCATTTTAAATAGTAGACCACGTGACAATGGATCGACAACGCTATATATTTCCCCTTCTCACGTCATCGCCCTTACAATAAGGTCAAATTCTCCAAAGACGAGATCGGCATTTCCGCCCATTGAAGACGTCTACCGAATACGCCTCCAACGAGCGGAGGGACTAACTGTATAGGGTCAAATTTGACCCTATACGTCTCTATGCCAAAGGGTAGGCCCTGTAAGCGTATACCCATTATAATAAGGGCACGGTTCGGACGTGAGGGCGAAGGCGACGCCATTTGGAACTGGACGTCCTCGCTAGGAGGACATCAACCACGTTCAATACTTTTATTACTATTCTAAGGAAGGCCCTTCCTTATATAAAGGGGACCTTCCCATTGTAAAAGGCATCAGTGTTATTATCTAATAGTACAACTCTCTCAACTCTCTCGTATTCTCCCTTATCCTCTCTCTATCTCTTACTTCTGACAAACAACTGTTCTCAAGTTCATCATCATGCAATATTAGATCTGTCATAACTACATTGTTCTTACATCCCTAGGCTTATTATATTTGATTACTGTCGCACCTCCTTTTTACGCTACCCCGCGAAGGGTGTAGTAAAGGGAGTTTTTCCAATTAAAGGACAATCGAAACGGTATTTGTTTATTAAGAAATGGATTCGCCACTTGAGAGATTTATGGTGTCCCAAGTCACCGATTTGAATCCTGAATCGAGGAAAAAGTTGACTCTGTATTACAGTCCGCGAACCAGAAATCCGGATAAGGAATTCTGTTAACCCGGGAGAAGGTGTTAGGGATTCCAGAGTTCCGTGGTTCTAGCACGGTCGCTCAACTGTCATATTTGGCTTAATTATCTGATTTTTAATGCATGCTCAAACTTATGTGCATTTTTACCTTTTAACCACTTTTAATTATTATTATTTTATAAGAATTGCAACGTCGTAAAAATGCGTCTCGAACCAGGTCGCACCAGTGCACCCATGGTTGTCAACACATTCTGAGTCCGTTGAGATTTGGATTTGGGTCACATGAATGTGCACCCCAGTTTAAGAAGGCCGTGAAATTCCCTAAATGGCCCGTCCCAATTTCTAAAGATAAAAATATTAATCAAATGAGGGCCCCGCAATTTGTAGTTTTATTTGATGAGGCTCGTCTCATTTTTAATTTTTAAAGCCGACCTAAAAGCAACTATAATTATCTACTTCATTTTTGTCTCTAAAATAAAGGGGAAAATCCTAATTAATTAGTGTTGTAGATTCTAGGCCAAAGTTCAAACAACAAAAATAAGAAAAGAAATCAATGTTGGGCCCAAAGAGCCCAAGCTGCGTTATGCACATTGGCTTAAGTATCATATGGCCATGGTCACTGGACCTGAAATTAGCCCAAACCAGGCAAACTCAATCAGATAGTGTAGAGAGAGGATCGAGTCTTGAGAATAGCCAACCAACGGATTATTCAAACGTATTTATCCCAAATCAAATAGATACTAACATGTTGAACTTCAATTCTTAAATGACACTTGCGCTGGAAATTAAAACAAAGGTTTGAACTACAATATCACTAATACAAACTATAGCAATTTTTGACTGAAATTCCCTTTCCAATTATGATCAACATAGAATCCTAATTAACAACTCCATTTGATTGCAAACTAAATTGACATCCAATTAACTATGACTGGCCTCATCATGAAATTACCTTTCGAACATATTTATGAACATGACTGATAAAAAAAATGAGCTGAAGCTTAACCTGAATTATTAACACGAACTTACTCAAGATTTAACACTTAAAACTTAAAGAAACAGTTTACATGCATTTGCAACAGAATGATTATTAGTCCAGATAATATAAAAAAAACAATTTCAGTTCGTTATTACATGACCAATTTCCATCCAGCTAGATCAAATTCAAGTGCAAAAACTAACTACCATTAACAGACTACATATTCAAATGCACAGCTCCAAAGCTAAGTCAAATTGCATTTCATGCTTCAACTACAAGTTCACACTTCACATTTCATCTCATAGCTATCAGAGTCAAACTGTGTACCTGGAATTGGAATAAAATGAAGTAGAAGAGATCAGCTACAGTAGTGATTCAAACAGCAACAGCAGTAATCAATTCCCAGTAATATAGAGCAACGAGCAGACCCAAATAATCAACTCGGAAATTCAGAAGTGCTTAAAACCAAGCAGAATGACCCAAACTGACTTAAAACCAGTTCGGATACGACCCAAACTCACTGAAAAGCAACCAAGACACAACAGAAACTCTCAATCAGAAGTTAAGCTAGAACATGCAACTTGTCAATTGAAATTCTAACTTGACTTCAAGAACACTAATGCAACAGTAGGTTTTCTCAATCTCTATCAAAGTCTGGATGTGTGTCTATCTTTGGGTTTTTCTATGTGTTTTTAACTCTCAGCTCTCTATTTTCCTTAAGCCTTTTTCTTTTTTTAGCTTCAACAATCTGAAGAAGTTCCTTTTTAAAATGATCCCCTTTTTCTACTGATTTCTAGCCCTTAAATGGGCATCCATTTAGTGCACAAATCATTGCAAATCCACCATCAGATTATCTCTTTATTTCTTTAATCACCCCATTACTATAATGCCTTCTTATTTAATCAATAATGCTCATTTCAGCCCTTAAAATCAGTATTTAGTGCAATTTCCACTAAGAATGGTCTCCATTAATTCCATTAGTGCACTACCCATTAATTAGCAGCCTCTAATCTACCCCTGATTTCAATAATTCCCCAAACTACCCCCTGATATCCTGAAAATTACTGCCCTGCCTTTAAACTATTAATCAGTATTAATCCATTAATTCTAAAATATGTTCAAAACTAACAATTATCTAAAACTAAATTCTGATTACTTACTAAATTACTGCATCTATAACCAATCCTTAATCGAGCAGGGATTCAATCAAGCAAAACTGAGATCAACTAGGGGATCACATACCTAATTGTATTGAAAAATAGAAGAAAACTAGATACACTGAATGTATCAAACAAACTCAACTCTAAATTCAAGCATATCAGCAGTCTTAATCTCAATCACAAAATTAGAGCAAAAGAAATAGGGGAGGAAACCTTCAGAAATGAAACAGACTGTTATAATGTTAATCTAGCATTCAAACATGAAAGACTAATTGATGACCTTGTTAAATTAACTACACAGGCTATAACATATAGCAATTGACAATGAAACAATCAGAATAAACAGACACATAGGTGATTTTAGTGGCATTTGACAGAAACAGGAAGCTATAATAAAACTTAACTAATCGACGACCTTATTCAATTAATCACACAGGCTATAATATATATGTAATAATAAAAGAAACAACCTGATTTCTAGCCCTTAAATGGGCATCCATTTAGTGCACAAATCATTGCAAATCCACCATCAGATTATCTCTTTATTTATTTAATCACCCCATTACCCTAATACCTTCTTATTTAATCAATAGTGCTCATTTCAGCCCTTAAAATCAGTATTTAGTGCAATTTCTACTAAGAATGGTCTCCACTAATTCCATTAGTGCCCTACCCATTAATTAGCAGCCTCTAATCTACCCCTGATTTCAATAATTCCCCAAACTACCCCCTGATATCCTGAAAATTATTGCCCTGCCTTTAAACTATTAATCAGTATTAATCCATTAATTCTAAAATCTGTTCAAAACTAACAATTATCTAAAACTAAATTCTGATTACTTACTAAATTACTGCAGCTATAACCAATCCTTAATCGAGCAGGGATTTAATCAACAAAACTGAGATTAACTAGGGGATCACACACCTAATTGTATTGAAAAATAGAAGAAAACTAGATACACTAAGACAAAACCGTTCATATGTGGACCACATGTCCCGGCATGAACTCTTTCTAGCAATTTAGATGCTTCCTTTGCATCAACACACCTTAGCAAACCCAAATCCGGAGTCCTCCTATATAGGATTTCTCCGTTGTGAAAGAAATTGTTGGACAATCTTCGAAGTGTGCGCTTCTGAGTGGTATTTGCAAGCTCTGGATATTCTCCTTTGGCTAAATATTCCTTGATGTCATGAAACTAAGATTTTCCATCCAGTTCTTCTTCGACATGAGCACAATAAGCTGGTTGATCGAAGATCTTCAGGGGAATAGGATCAATGAAATTCTTATCTGGATGTTGTATCATAGAGGCTAGGGTAGCCAATGCATCGACAAACTCATTCTGGACCCTGGGAACATGCTGGAACTCTGTCTTCGTGAATCTCTTCCTCAACTCCTATACATGATGCAGGTAAGGGAGTATCTTGGAGTTCTTGGTTGCCCACCCTTCTCGGACCTGATGTATAAGCAGGTCGAAATCTCCAATCACTAGCAACTCTTGGACGTTCATGTCAATGTCCATCTTGAGCCCTAAGATGCAAGCTTCATATTCGACCATATTGTTAGTGCAGGGAAACCTGAGCTGGGCGGATACCGGATAATGCTGACTAGTTTCTGATACTAGGACTGCTCCTATGCCAACTCCTTTGAAATTTTCCGCTCTAACGAAAAACATCCTCCAACTATCATAGGATTCTGCAATATCTTCTCCTATGAAGTATACCTCTTCATCGGGAAAATACGTCTTTAGGGGTTTGTATTCTCCGTCCATGGGATTCTCAGCAAGATGATCTGCCAATGCTTGTCCTTTGATTGCCTTCGAAGTTACGTAGACAATGTAAAATTCACTTAGCAGGATTTGCCACTTGGATAGCTTGCCAGTAGGCATGGGCTTTTGAAAGATGTACTTCAGCGGATCCATTCTTGATATGAGGTACGTAGTATAAGCACAGAAATAGTGCCTCAACTTCTGAGATACCTAAGTCAGAGCACAACAGGTGCGTTCCAACAGAGAATATCGGGCCTTGTATGGGGTGAACTTCTTACTGAGATAATAGATAGCCTATTCCTTCCTTCCTGTTTCATCATGTTGACCCAGAACGCAACCGAACGCTCCATCCAATACTGCAAGGTAGAGTAGTAGGGGTCTGCCTGGTTTGGGCAGGACCAAAACTGGTGGTGTTGATAGGTACTCCTTGATTCTGTTCAAGGCTTTTTGGCAGTCGTTAGTCCATTTGGTAGTGGCGTCCTTCTTCAACATCTTAAATATTAGCTCACAGATGACAGTAGATTGTGCTATGAACCGGCTGATGTAGTTAAGTCTCCCCAAGAAACTCATTACTTATTTCTTATTCTTTGGCAGTGACAATTCTTGAATATCCTTAACCTTTGATGGATCCAATTCTATCCCTCGGCGACTCACAATGAACCCCAGTAGTTTTCCGGCAGGAACCCCAAATACACATTTCGCGGGATTCAGCTTCAAGTTGTAGCTCCTCACTCTATTGAAGAATTTCCTCAAATCTTCCTTGTGATTAGCGGATTTCTTGGACTTAACGATGACGTTTTCTGCATACACTTCGATCTCCTTGTGTATCATGTCATGAAAAATGGTAGTCATGGCCCTCATATAGGTGGCCCCAATATTCTTTAACCCAAACGGCATCATTTTGTAACAATACATTCCCCACGGTGTAATGAAGGCCGTTTTCTCAGTGTCTTCCTCATCCATCCATATCTGATGATACCCAGCAAAACAATCAACAAATGATTGCAGCTCATGCTTGGCGCAGTTGTCAATTAGAATGTGTATGTTTGGCAAGGGGAAGTCATCTTTTGGACTGGCCCGATTGAAATCCAGTAATCGACATAGACTCTAACCTTCTCGTCCTTCTTCGGTACTAGCACAATATTAACTAACCATGTTGGATACTCTACTACTCTGAGAACCTTAGCTTTTACTTGCTTAGTGACTTCTTCCTTGATTTTTAGACTCATGTCAAGTTTGAACTTTCTGAGCTTCTGTTTTACCGGTGGACATGCTGGATCAGTCGGCAATTTGTGATACACAATGGATGTGCTTATACCATTCATGTCATCGTACGACCAGGCAAATATGTCTTCATACTCTCTTAGAAACTCTGTATACTCTTTCTTATCTGATGGTGACAAGTGAACACTGATTCGCGTTTCTTTGATGCTTTCTGCATCTCCCAAGTTGATGGTTTCGGTCTCGTCCAGGTTGAACTTAGGTCTATTCTCAAAATTCTCAACATCTTTAACAATTTCTTCTAGTATATCATCTTCTTCTGAATCTATGTCCGTTTGTTGCGTTGTCTCATCGCACATCCCAGTCATTGGTTCATCAAGATAAGTAATAGTAATGTTGTATGAGTAAAGTGATGAGAGAAAATAATAAGAGTAAGATTTATCAGAAAAGTTGAAATACTTTAATAAATTCAATAATGTTTTGAACATTGGAGCTCTTTCTTGCGAAAATAAAAATGCGAAAGGAAAAAAAATAGTGCGTGGTGCTTTGTTCAGCCTTGCTATCCCGAGGCACGCTGGGCTCTGGTGGTTCTGACGGTCCAGTTATTGAGGCATGCTCCTCTGTTTACAGCCTGTATGGAAGGTCCTTCCTCCCCCTCCTCCTCAAAAATGACACAGCAATCCATATTATCATCTTCCAGTAACAAGTTCTTCATTGCTGCTAATGCTTCCTCTTCTTCTGACCCATAGATGACTTCGACCGGTTGGAAAGTCTGCTCCAAATGGGGTATCGGCTGCTCCAATGGATAGTAAGGACTGCGCCAGGGTGGTGAACATTCCTTGAATTCTTTCGAGGTATACTCATAGCCCAATCCGAAGGTGGTGCCATGCTTCTTGAGCTTAAGGGCTTAGCGATTCCTTGGAGATTCTTGCCAAGTCCCTTGCCAGGTTCATACCCGCTCCAGTTCAGTATGCTTTCAATTTTGTTGTCCCACCATGTATCTTTATCGACGGCGTTGACTCGCTCGATGTGGTGATAAGTTTCCCCACCTATCCTTCTTCTTCCTCCAATTGCTGGAATGGTCTGGCGACTATATATGGGATTGCTACCGTCACCATGAATGATCACCTCCTAGTGATTCCACTCAAATTTCACTGCCTGATGTAGTGTTGATGCCACGGCCCCGGAGGCATGAATCCATGGTTGTCTCAACAATAGATTGTAAGACGCCGTCACGTCTATCACTTGAAAATTAACATCAAACCAAGTAGGCCCCATTTGCAAATGTAAGCTAATTTCCCCAATAGTAGAGCTTTAAGAACTGTCGAAAGGCTTAACATTGACGGCCCCATCCTTGATTTCATGCAGTCCTTTTCCCAATGTCCTAAGTGTTACCAACGAACAAATATTGAGACTGGACCCTCCATCGACCAGCATCCTGGTGATAAAATAATCTTCGCATTTCACAGTGATGTGCAATGCCTTGTTGTGACTCAATCCTTCCGATGGCAGCTCATCTTCGTGGAAGGTGATTTTGTGACTCTCCAACACTTGACCTACCATGTTTACCATTTCTCCTCCAGTGATGTTGTTGGGTACATACGCCTCACTCATCACTCTTAACAAGGCATTTTTGTGTGCATCGAAACCTTATAGCAAAGTGAGGATAGAAATTTGTGCCGGTGTTTTGTTCAGTTGATCAATTATTGAGTATTCCTTTGCTTGTATCTTTCTCTAGATATCGTCGGGCCCAGTTTCAGTGATGGCTTGTCGACCAGAGGTCTGCTTTCTTGACTCAGCCAAAGGTTCCAAGGTATAAACCCTACCGGTTCTTATCATACCCTGTGCCGCAATTATTTCTCTGGATTTGGCTTTCCCATTCCTTCTTGCCTCGGCTGTGTAGTCCCATGGTATGGCTTTTGTGCATAATGATGTTACGGTTGTCATTTCTACTGGAATGGGCACCCTTGCTTTGGAAGGTAATACATCAACTTCAAATGGATCAGGCACCTTTGGGGACCCAAACTCGACCTCAATTGGTGTTGGCATCTTTGTAGAGGCTGGTGTTTCAAACTCAAGTGGTATGGACATGTTCACCTCGGTATCTTCAGAAGGATGAATTTGAACTACAATCGGATTAGGGTTGATTGCTGTTTTATTTGTATCATCACCTTCTGTGATCAAATCGATTGATCCTTTGGGATCCCAATCATCCTCTATTTCAATCATATGAACACCTCCACCCTTGTGGTCTGGTAGAGGGTTGTTGCGGACATTCGGAGCAGGCTCTTTTGCCACAATAATCTTGTTGTCAATCAAAGCCTGGATCTTGTCTTTCAGGGAACGGCATTCATCAATGGTATGCCCCTTCATGCCAGAATGGTATGCACATGTTTATTTGGATTGACCCATTGGGAAGGGTTTTCAGGAGTTATGGCAGGGATAGGGGTAACATAACCAGCAACTTTGAGTCTTTCATACAGCTAGTCGATTAGTTCGGCAATGGTGGTATATTGTTTAGGAGGTCTGCGGTTGAAATTTGGTCGAGGTCTAGGAAAGTTTTGCGATTGGCAGATGTTTGATAGTGGGATGGTTGAGTGTTATAACTTGGTAGATGTGTGCGGGTTGGGAATATTTGGGTGAATCGGGCTGGTATGTGGGGGGTGGAGGTGATTGATAGGTAGGTGATGGAGTTTGGTAAGAAGGTGCAGGTATTTAGAGATTTGGAGTTGGCTGATATGTAAGTGGAGATATCGGGTAGGTTTGGTACTTGACACGTGATTTGGTTCTTTGTGCAACCATTACGGCACTTACGTCCCTCTTCTTAGACGTACCACCAGACTATAGAGCCTTGTTGGTGGCTTGCAAAGATTCAAAGTTTGTAACTATACCACTCTTGACACCTTCCTCAATCATTTCTCCCAGCTTGATAATGTCAGGAAACTTATGATTCTCGATCAGTATCAGTCTTTCATAGTATTGTGGATCCTGAGCCCGGATGAAAAACTTGTTCATCTGTTCTTCCCCTAAAGCAGGTCAAACCTTAGCAGCCTCTGATCCTCAACGAGTGGCATACTCGCAGAATATTTCTATGGATTTCTTCTTTAAATTCTGAATATAGAACACATCCGGTGCATTTTCCATGTTGAACCTGAACCTATCCATGAAGTTGGACGCCATACTAACCCAGTTTGACCACTTCTTTGGGCCTTTCAGGCTCCTCATGAAAAGCTTCATGCGGATCTTCTAATCTTTTCCTACTCCGACCAGCTTGTCGCAGTATGTCCTCAAGTGAACCCTGGGATCCCCTGTACCATCAAAAATTTCGAACTTGGGAGGTTTGTACCCCTCGGGCAGTTCGATATCGGGTTGTATGCATAAATATTCATATTTTAGCCCCTCAATTCCCTTACTACCTTCAACTCATTGGATCCTGGTGGTCAACTTCTTAAGCTCTTCAGCCAAATTTCTGATGAGCGAGTCTTTATCATCAGACTCAAGTGTGCTTGAGATGGGTTGGATGGCGTGCGACACAGTCTCCACGTAGATGGGGGTGTTGTATTCGTTGTGGAAGTGGTTATTTATAGATTTCAATGGTTCCAGGATGAGCAGCGGAGTGTTGTTGGGAGTGTGGCAAGTATTGCAGTCGTGGTGAGGAGCGGGGTGGTTTGGGACGTTTTGTGGAGGTATAGGATTCTGAGTAACTTTTGGAGCGGTAAGCGAAAATAACATACTTGCCAAATTCTGGACCTGGTCAAGCTCTTCTTGAAATTTTAGTAATTTTTATTCTATTTGAGAGGCATTTTCTTTGGGGACCATGGCACTACGAGTAACCTCTCCCCGTTCAGCTCAGTTGTTTGGATATTCCATTCTTTTTTTGCCTTTGTGCCTGACAGGACTAGGAGGAGGAGTAGGTGGAGGGCCTCTGGATCTTGTAAAATATGTTGATGTTGCCAGAGTTCACAAACTAACCTAATGGGGAGGGGAATAAACAAAAGGTGAAAAGTTAGTAAGGATTATAAGAAAAGGATGTTGCAATATTTAAACACGTAGTGCTGAAATATAATGTGTGTCCTAATTTTGGGGACCTCGTTATGCACGAGGTGGGCCTAGCGACAAGTAAATTTGGAGAACTTAGAATGCTAAATGCCTCATTTTATTGATAAGAAAATAAGACGAATCCCAAAACGACACTAAATAACATGAAATAAAAATGTCAATAGTGGCCATAGGCCTTATTACATTTTTTCAAAGAAAAGAAAAACTCCTCTCTATTTGGTCCCAGAAGGACCTTCCCCAGACTCGGCAGTGTTAGCTCCCTCATATAGCTCTCCCAGCTCGCATAGTCCTAGCAGTAAGTAGGCCCTGGCTATATGTCCGCCTTCATTTCCTTCAACAACTCGACAATCTTCGACCCTCTTTGACCCTCTTCAGAAACTTCTTTTTCAGTTCCACTATACCCCGTTCCAAGCAGATCAGTCATTTGTTGGCGCTGACAGCCATATCCTTCCATTCTCCAATTAGTTTTTGATTGGCTTCTTGTATTTCACGGTGCTCATTTTCACATTCCGCATCCTTTTGCGTAATTGGTTGTATTTTACTTGTGCTTCAGCCTTTTCATCAATGATTCTGTGACCTCGAACAAACCCGGGCTGACACAAATCGTTGTGATTATCCTCCAGCCAGCCTAAATAGTGTGGGCTACAACCAGCATGGTAGCAATCCGGTTCGATGGTGTCTTTTCCCAAGATAATTTTGCAATGCCACATACGTTGAGCCTGGCACCTGCATGGACTATCGTCATCATGGAAGTCGGCTCGGTAGTGACTCATCTTGTCGACCCTTGGTATAACCTTTTTCCTAACTGCTTGTCTTATAACCCGGATAGGGACATAAGGGTAGGTTCCTCTCAAACCGATCAGTATCAGAAATGGCGCATCCCTAGATCGAATGATGAATTCTTTAGTAGGGAACCACTCGAACATCCATTGCACTCGGTTCTCAGTTAGATTGTCAAAGAGTTCAACTCATTCTCTAGCATTCTCTAGTTGGGCGAACATGTTAGGCATGTAATTCATTCGCTTTGGGTGATGAAAGGCGATATGATCGTCCCAGTCTCTATGATGGATTTCCTGTCGGTATTCACCCCTTTTGGAGGTATTCTATGAGCCATAGTTGGAGTAGCAAATTACAACCCTCGAAATGTTTCGATCCCTATTGACACCTTTCTAGAGCTCGGTATATTTCTACAACTATCATTGGCACAAGACTGAATGGATGTCCGTCAATTCCTTCCATCAAGGTTTTGGTGACCATGGCTAGCTTGGTATGTATTCTTGTTTTCTTTATTGGAAACACTATCATCCCCAAGAAACAGAACATAAAGACAAAGACCCTTCGATGGATATGCCCCAATGATGTGAGGGCGAACTCATCAGGATAAGTGCGGTAAGATTTGTTGTGCCCGTACCATTCGTACAAATAGTCAAACGGAACGTATGACTCCTTCAAACATGTCATGTCGGGATTCTTCTTTAGACCCATCATTTTGAGAAAACCCCTACCCTTGCAATTTTTCGGCATTAGCAAACTCGGGGTTTCCCACGGTATCCCAGCTAGTCCTCTTATTTCCTCAAGCAAAGGTGTCATCTTAAAGTCTCCAAAGCGAAATACCGACCTATCACAATCCCAAAATAGAGTTGCAGCTTCTATGATTTTGTTGTTGAGTTGAATTTCTAGGAGAGAAGGTATGTTTGCTAGATACTTCCTGACAAGAGCCTGATCGCTGGAATGAAGATCTCCCCACCAGTTTAGCAATTTGGGGTGGATGTTGGTGACCATGCCAAATCTGGGGACTTCATGCCTCATTTCTGCAAGTGTAGTGTAATTCGAATCTATATGATAGTTATACTTTATAGTTGGAAACTGAACTAATAATCAGTATGCAGGCTCTTATTATGTTAAGCAATAAACAGTTTTGGTAATACTTCAGTAATGTAATTCTGGAATCATGAGTCGCCTGAGTGAACAATCCTAGTTTGAATTAGTCTAAAAATAGCTAGTTCGTTTCGAGTTTGGGGTCATTAACATATTCATGTCCATGTGTTAAGTAAAATAATGCAACCAAGTAGTTATTACTGTTGTTAAATTCGCATCCCTATTTCCAATCTGATTGTCATCTTTAAGAATATGTAGGAATCACTAGTAGATAGATAAATAAAATAGTTTGTCGCCTATGTTTTGAATTGAGTGAAACAAGGATCTAAAGTAAGATCAGTGGTTAGGTGCAAAAGTAATTTCGAGGCAAAATACAATGCAAAGCTGTGCAAATTCAGCTAGTCTGCAGGCTATTGGGCTGTTTGTAAGCCCACACGTTGAGGCCCAGATTAAGAAATTGAAACCATATGACTGGGCCTTTCAGCACTCTACTGGTCATGCCTTAGCTTTGGTAAGGACGATTGTCCTTGTTTGAAGTTTGGGTTTGGCTAAATAAATTCTAGGGCAATGGTCTTTCTTGTGTTATAATTAGTTAATTAATTAGGATATTTTTTATTATTAAAAAAAACAAAAATATAGAAAATTATAGTTGCTTTAGGATTGCCCTTTAAATAATAAATGAGATGAGCCTCACCAAATAAAACGCACAAAGTGCGGGGCCCTCGATGATGTTTATAATGAAGTACTTAGATTTCGGGACCGGCCGTTTAGTGAATATTCATGGCTTTCCCCAAAGATAATAACGCATTAGTCGCTTTAGGCGCGTTTTTAATAATTTTACTTTCTTAAATACGGGTGCACATTTATGTGACCCAAATCCAAATCTCAACAAAGTCGAAATGTGTCAAAAATCGCGGGCGCATTTATGTAACGCGGTTCGAGACATGTTTTCACGACGTTGCAATTCTCTTAAAATAATAATAATAAAAGCGGTTCAAAGTTAAAACAACATAGGTCAAAACATGTACTAAAAATCAAATAAATAAGCCAAATATGACAGTTGAGCGACCGTGCTAGAACCACGGAACTTAGGAATGCCTAATACCTTCTCCCGGGTTAACAGAATTCCTTATCCAGATTTCTGGTTCGCGGACTGTTAAACAGAGTCAAACCTTTTCCTCGATTCGGAATTCAAATCGGTGACTTGGGACACCATAAATCTCCCAAGTGGCGACTCTGAATCTCAATAAACGAATCCCGTTTTGATTGTCCTTTAATTGGAAAAACTCCCTTTATTATACCCTTCACGGGGTGTAGTAAGTGAAAAAGGAGGTGTGACAGCTCTGGCGACTCTGTTGGGGATATAACCCAAAACCACTGGTTCATGGTTAGAAATTCGAGCTTGGAATAATTGTTGTATTTGGTTTATTTATTATATGATTTTTATTTGATGTTTTGTCTTTAATGTGCTAAATGTTGCTTTTACCGCTTTGATAATTTTTGAATTGTGCATATAAACTGTCTTCTTACGCACCCTCTCTTAGTCTTCTTGAAATTAAAATTGGGCATTGCTTGACATAGCCCGCTTTCTTTGAGATAGTCGAGGTGCTTGGCACCCGGTGAAGGATTTTAGTCACACATGTTTTAGGCGGGGAGCACCACCAGTTAAGCCGGAAAGCAATGCTATCGGTACGCTGATCCTCCTCGGCTCGAGTTGTCCGTTCGGGTAAGTCAGGTCTAGAACAAACACCCAGTTTTTAAACCTAGAATAACATAGCCTCATGTCGGATCCCTAGTAGGAACGTTTGTTTGCATCATGTGCATTTGACTTCAGAGACTCAACACAGGGGTTGGGTCTGTCTAGGACAGGTGTACCTGAAATGAAAAAGACCATCCTGATGCATCTTACTTGCTACTTGTGCATCTATTTGCTTCGGACTTGCATGCTGACCGGTTTTTGAATATTGGGAAAAATTGAAAAAAAAAAACAAGAAAAGAAGGAAGAGAGAAATAGCAGTGTAGAGGGTTAAGGGAGTTAATCACCTGTTTTGAAAATACCAATGTGCAAGTGGTGCCAAAACTCTATCGGATTTTGAGAAAAATGAAAAAAAAAAAAGAATTTTTATTTTCAAAATAGTTTGTTTTATTTTTCACTGAAAAAGAAAAAAAATATTTTCAAAAATAGTTTGCTTTATTTGCCAATAAAGGAAAAAAATGTGATTTTGTTTTCAGAAATAGTTTATTTATTTGTCAATAAAATGAAAAAAAATAGTTCGTTTTATTTGCCAATGAATTGAAAAAAAAAAAAGAGAAATAGTCTTGTTTTCAAAAATAGTTCGTTTTGTTTGACAATAAAATAAAAAAAAAGGAAAAATATTTTGTTTTCAAATATAGTTTGTTTTATTTGGCTGAACTACGTAAGTTTGATTCTCACCGGATGTGGGATACGTACAACTCATATCGGGTTCAACTATTTGAAAAAATTATTTGAAAAAAAATAATTATTAAAAGAAAAAAAAGAAATTTTTTTATAGGGTAAACAAATGTCTGTTTTTCCACAAGTAAGGTGATGACATTCTTGTCTAAAATAGCCGAATGTCCCCAAAAGGACGTCGGCGGGCCGTTTTTGCAAGAACAACCGCCTTTGGTTATTTCTCAAAATTTTGACCGGTTAGCAAACACAACCTTTAAATCTTCTTCGAAGTGCTGAAAGGTCCTATTGATGAATCCGAATATTTTGTGAAATTTTTTGAGAAACAGTGATGATTTAAAAAAAAAGACTGTATTTGTCAGTCAGAGTCTGTTAGTCTATTTTTAGGCTGTTTTGATGTAGAGTCTTTTGGAGTTTGTTAATCTTGTAATAAAATGTGGCGTTGTATTAAACACATTTTTTTATTGAAAAAATCCCAAATTTTCTTTTTGTCATTTTTGCACTTATCGGTCAGAACTACGCACGGTCTGATTCATTCGGGGTCATGATACGTAGGCAATCTCCATAAGATTCGACCACAACTATATATAAAAAAAAATATAAAAAAAATTGATAATAATAAAGACTGACTGAATCCATTCTAACATGTTTTGACTTGTGAAGAAAGTTGAGGTGGTCGGTTTATGGCAAGCGGACAGCACAAGACCCGAGGAAAAATGATAACTGACATCGAAGCTGTTACAAGTGCTCAAGAGACTCAGGGTCAGAGGGTTCAACTAGAGTCTACGGTGTTTGAGGAAAATAGAACACCAAAACAGAAAATGACTTAAATACGTCAAGCATGGGCCAATGGTCAAGGAGAGCCCCTTCATGAGTCACAATTTGCTACACAGCAAGAGCACCACTCATACTCATTTGATCTTCCTGCAAACATTAAGAATCCTGCCCGAATGAGGGTACAGGAAGAAATAACCCAAAGAGTGAAAAGATTAGAACAACGGTTGAAAAACACGCAAGCAATGGCAGGTCAAAAGAGTGTTGCCTTCAGAGATCTATGTATGTTCCCCGATATCCACTTGCCGCCTGGTTTCAAGATTCCCAAATTTGAAAAGTACAATGGACATGGAGACCCCATAACCCACCTAAAAAGGTATTGCAATCAATTAAGAGGTGTGGGAAGAAATGAAGAATTACTAATAGCTTATTTTGGGGAAAGCCTCACAGGAGTAGCATCTGAATGGTTTTTGGACCAAGACATATCTCGTTGGTACGTCTGGAATGACATGGCACAGGCATTTGTCAAACAGTTCCAATACAACATCGACATTGCCCCAGACCGCATTTCCCTTTCAAACCTGAAGAAAAACCAAGTGAAAGTTTCAGGGAATATGCCATTAAATGGAGAGAGCAAGCAGCCCGAGCTAAGCCACCCATGGATAACCACGAGTTAGTCACTATCTTCCTTTAGGCTCAAGAGACGGATTACTTTCAAAACATGATGTCCGCAGTTGGTAAATCCTTCTTAGAAGCAATCAAAATGGGAGAAATGGTATAGAACGGTCTTAAGATAGGCGAAATTATAAGTCAAGCAGCTCTCAAAGCTGCAGCTCATGCTATCCAAATTAAATCAGGTAACGCGAATGAGAGGGATGAAGAAATCATGATGATATCAGGGTCGAGAAGAGGTCCTATGAGAACACCTCGAAGGTATGTGCAGCCTCAGCAGGTTTTCTATGACCCCCCTAAGCATTACCATCCACCTCAGAACCCACCATACCCTGTTGATCCACCCTAGTATGTTGTCCAGACATCAAATCACCCAAGAAACTGAGAACGAGCATCACAAAATCTCCACCAGCCTCCGCAAAATTTTCATGTACCTTATAACCCACATCCACGCCAGGGTATAGAAGGGAACAAAAGTTGAAAGATAGTTTTACGCCAATAGGAGAGTCCTATGCAAGCTTATTTGAGAAGTTAAAACAACATGACATGATTGCACCCATTCCTCCAAATCAGGTGGAACGACGTGCAAGAAGCTTTGATCCATCTAAAAGGTGTGAATACCACTCCAATGCTCAGGCACAATGTAGAAAGTTGTCAGGATTTGAAAAGGGAAATAGAAAGGATGATCCAGGAAAATTTGATTGTGAGACAAGACAGTGACTCCCAGAATATCACGCTGAATCCTTTACCTACACATGAAGGTGCACACTTTGTGAGGATGATGCCTGGTGACATGGAGGATGAGAATCCACTCGGGAATTTGCCGACTAAAAGTGGAGAAGGCCAAGGTAAGCGAATTTGTGGATGAATGTGAGGCTTATCAATGGAAAAGTCATTCAAGAAGGAATCTTAGTAGCTTGCTTTGTTGTCATTTCTGTTATCCAGGTTATTTCAGGGTTGTAAGCTGGATATGGTCTTGTAAATCAAACCCTTCTATCTTTGAGTTTGTCCAGTCCCTTTGGTCTAAGTATCTCATTTAGCGTTTGCCTAGGTTTGTTCTAAGGATTGTAACCCTAGTATAGTTTGTTGTTTTCGTTACTCGAATTGTTTTTATCATCTAATGCAATGTCCTATTTTTTGTTATTTCGAGTCTTCTGCTTTTGTTTAGTTCCCTCCTCTTTATAGTTCTTTTCCTGTCAACTCTAATGACATCGACATGCGCGTAATTCTAGGCCTATTCTTAAAGGTTAATCATGAAGCAATTGGGAAGATGATATGGGCACTTAAGGGAATTAAGAACAGATTAAGATCATTTGAAGCATGAACCATGTGGAATTGGGGCAGATAAAAAAGGAACCATAAAAGCAAGTTGGCCAAATTGACAAGGGGTCGTTCATGGTAATGAGAATGAGAATGTTGCCCAATGTTTTTAAAATATGAAGAAAGCAAATGTGTGAATATAACTATCAAGTCTAGCACGATCAGACGATGTTACAAACGTTTGTTTAATCACATTGTTTGAGCTTGGCATATTTTGAAGATTGGAATGACGAAGGCATTTTGTTCTGCTATCTAAACACTTTATCCTTTGCTACCCCTTTGAGCCTTATTTACTTTCTTTCATACCCCTCTTTCGGAATCAGTAGAAAAGATTAGAAACACAAGCATGAAAGATACAGAAAAAGAAAAAGAAAAAGAAAATAACAAAAACAACAAAAGAGAAAGGAGAAATGAGAAAAAGAAAAAGAAAAAGAAAAGAAAAAATAATAAACAAGTGAAAAGAAAGACCAGAACAAACAAGGAAATCAATGTGAACTACGTTTGACCTAATTCCATTTAAGGATATGTAGGCAGCTTCACGGCTCGGTCATAGTGGAATAAAAATCAGAAATTCCCCAAGCAAGAAACTGGGGCAGAAGTTGGGGTTGTTGTAAAGAAATCTGGTTCCGAAGGTTGTAATTTTGAACCCATGTTGATTTATTTTGAGCCTTTAATATCCTTTCTTTCTAACCCTATCCAAAAGCCCACGTTACGGTCCAAAGAAAGACCTTCTGATCAGTCTTCAAGATATGCCAATGCGAGAAATTAAAGGTGAATCATATCAGGGGCAACACTCCTGTCCAAATGAGGAAAATGAAAAATGAGAGTCTTATTGGTGAAAACCCTTACGGTACCCCCACCAGACTCGACTATTAATATCAATAATTAGCATAAGAAGCATTTAGTTATCCAAATGAATGCATAAAACGTGGTAATGTCCGTTTGGGTTTCAAGGAAACCTATTGGAATTTTGGACAAGGCTATCTTAAAGAGTCGTTATGCGGAAAACATAACTGACTCGGCTAGGTTTGACAATGATGCATGCACAATTAAACAGAATAGGGTTTCTATGGGGTATTAGACTGGTACCCTTGAGCGGACAACTCAAGAGGGAAAGGCACGGAACTGTTGACAGCACCGCTGATCGACTAGTTTTACCGCAAATATGTCTTTGCCGAATTTAGGGGGTGATATATCGGAAGGGCGCAACCACTCATTATAAGCTTTGCTATGGTATTTTGTTTGGCATGAGTGGAATATGATATTGAATATGCAGTTACAATAATTAACAAGTTGTCACGTATTTGCACGTTTATAAAATAATAATTACAACAGTTTCTCGTAATTTACAATAGCACTAAAGGAAAATGATAAAGGAAAACATTAAAAGAAAAGAAACGAAGAGCCAAGTCAGTTTCATAATAGAAGAAAGAATAAATACTTAAAGGCATTTAAACAAGTAACGACATGTAAAGAAGCATAGAGTCACAAATAGTATGAAATGGTAAAAGCCTTAAAGAAGTCCCCAGCGGAGTCGCTATGCTGTCGATGCCCTCTTTTTCTCGCGAAATCGGGTTAATGACATTTGGGCGGACAACTCTTTTCCTTTTGGGAATTGGGTTTGCAATTTTTGAAGAGTCGCCACCTAATGATTAAGTGCATTAGGACACTAAAAATGAATTTGATTTAGAAAACCAGATATTGGGTAAGGGCTTGAAATTATCTAGAGGGAAAGGTGTTAGGCACCCCTCAAGATCCACTAGTGTGGTTCCCGACCATGCTACAATTGTGACTTTAAGTATAAAAAGTAAGCAAGAGAGAATTATAATTACCGGATAGCTTTCACATAATGGTTGCAAACAACTGAAGTATAAGAAGTTAAAGAATGCTAAAATTTGGAAGAAAACAGTTTTAGAATTCTAAGAAAACAAAATAGTAAAGGGGAAGGGGTTCACACATGATTGGTGTAAATAATTGGAAAAGAGGTGAAAGGGGCGGAAGTTTTAGGAGGAAAACAGTACTAAAAATTAGAAAAGTAAAAGAGAGATTTTTACATAATTGGTGCAAGTAATAAAATAAAAGTTTAAAGAAATTGAAAACTAAACAGCTTTAAAAAGTAAACAAGTAAGGGGAAAGGGGGTCTTAAGTTTATAAATAACATGGATCACCCCACACAATACCCGGTAACCGTTTATACATGTGGTGTTATTGCGTGGTCATCATATCCAAGTCTACCCTTACCCACCCTGTTAAGGTATTAAATCGTGGAATGTTCTCGTTACTTATTGCATGCTATTACCCATCCCAATCCTATCAGCCCTGGAGGTATTAGGGACTACTAGTCCTAAAGGGGAGGGAAAAGGACAAAAGTCTAAGGCGATAGTCAAAACATATATGACAAGTATGGGGAAGCACATAAACAAATAAGGCTCAAGCAAACCTCCTTAAAACAGAGAGAAACGTATAGTTTTAGCATGTCTTTCAGATACTGATTAGGTCTTAATTAAACTTAAAACGTTAAGGCATGGCTGATTTATCACATATTTTTAGATAAGAAGTCTGAATTAGGCCTGCCTACTGGTTGTAATTATTAAAGACTGGTGTGGTTAATTAATTACCTAATGGCTTGCCTAAGTGAAACCTATAAGCATGATATCTAGTAAGGCATAAGTACATTGATTTTAAATAAGGTTTGCTGATTATAGACAAACATAAGTTCTGAGTAACGTCACAACTGCTTTTAGACTTGTAGACTATTTAGATTCAGTTGCTTACCCCTATAGACATGCTTTCTAAGTGTGATAGGCTTTGAAACGTCTATAGAAATTCAAGAATCCTATAGGCATGGTATCTAGAATACAATCTGTTATTTAAACCTATAAACCGTTTGCCTAATGATAAATGTAAATGCATAATTTAAAAGATCCTATAGACAGGTTATCTATATGATGCCAGAGTGCAGAAGCCTACAGTCATGGCATCTATATGAGTGCAGAACCTTAAAGACATGGTATCTATATATGCATAAGTGCAAAAACATGAGGGCATAATTTCTATATATGCGGAATTGCAGAACTATAGGCAGGATTTCTATATGAAATGCATAAGTGAAAAGCAGTATGTGATTACAGGAATAAATACCTAGAACATGATGTCTACACGCATGCATACATGAGTGACCCTCCCCTTTTCACTGTGAACCCCATAAGTTATTACAAATTGTTACAACCCAAAATGAATTAAGAAAAGTAAAATTACATCAGAGATTAAAGTACAACCACGGAGAGCCTAATTCAGACTCCAGGTCTGAAACATGAAATAAACCATCTCCAAAGATATGATTTCTAAAGCCTTTCTCATTTTTTGGGTGTGTCAGAGTTCCCAGGAGCTTCATGAACTCCGGTTAGTGCTTACACCGAAATATATTGCAGAATTAAATTAAAGTACAGTATGGAAGGGCCAACCCTCAAATGTCCAAGTTCTGAGGGAACTCAAGGTCCCAAAGCAGGGATCATAGGAGGGGGCAGAACTTAGAAACTAGGAATGAGTGTAAGTGTAATAAAGGGGATTCTGGGAAAAACCAAGACAGGTTGGTGGTCATACCCAGCAATTAGGAGTGCTGGCACACCCCTAACCAGCCTGTTAGCCACATTGTTTGGGAGTTAGGATCCCTTAAAGGATCAAGCCCGGACATGAACAACAATTTAGGTGCTGCCATGCCGAAACTTTAGCTCAAACACATAGAAGGAGATACGGGTATAGGGATTCACGGATAGAAACGTGTTCAAAGAAATTGACATTGCTAATTTACAGGAAGTAATGCAACCAGGGGTGTAGGGATTCATAGTAGAAATATATGCAAGGGAATGGACTTGCTAATTAACATTAAACATAAGTAGTAAAACAGACAGGGGTGTAGAAACTGTAAAGTAAACACATTGGGATGAGGCTAAAACTTAAATGAGAACATACCAGTTTCAAGGAAACAAGAAAGTAAAACAGTAGCTTTGAAAGCCAAATTGCAAGCAAACAGTCAGCAAATCTCAGAAGAGAGTAGAGTGTTGGGTGAAGTGTATTGAGTATTGAAATCGAAAGTAAGTAATGTATGTTAGAGTATTGATCTCAAAGTTGCCTTAAAGAGTGTTCAATTGAAAGTTGTCAAAGTGCAGAATGGTCGTCCCCTTTTATAGGGTAACAAGTAAGTAAGAAAAAGGTAAGAGAATAGTTTTGCAATCAATTACAAAAGGATTCCCTTTAATTAAGTTATTCTGATTTCAAAAGGGAAAAATTAAATAAGGAAATAATTTGATAGAAATTTTTACCAAAGTAGTACAATAAGGGCAAATACACAGGGGTCTATTTAAGGAAAGAATTTGATAGTAACACGGTTTGTGAGAATAAGGAAAGGGAATCAATCAAACAACCAGTAAAAATCAAAATTGCAGGCTTTGTTCGAATGAACCAAGTCAGGAAAAGAGAGGAAAGAGTTTTACTTAAGGAAAATCAGTAACAATCAATCAAACCTTACTAAAAGGAATTCGGAATCAATCATAAGTTGGCAAAACCTTTTTGAAGGAAGAATTTCTCATATATAAAGCACACAAGCATGTCAAATAAGAAAGAGTTGTCATGTTAATTAGAAACCTATCATAGAAAAGTTCGGAGTCATAAACAAAGAGGTTCAAGTTCAGTGTATAGACGCAAAATCATTTTGAGAGAACCCAGGGTCCCATAGTAGAACCTCAGTCCAAACATAAAATTAGTCTTGCCAAAAAAACCAACACCTAGGGTTTTCCACTCGAATCAAATGTAGAGACAAGAAGACAAAGTAACAGGCTCAGGGGTCTCTTTCAGAGACTCATAAGAAACAAACAGATACAATGGCAGGTTTGAAGTAATAGAGTGGAAAAGCTGATTTGAAGCATAAGAACATGTTTTAAGAAAAGCTCGGAAATCAAGCAAATTCAGAAGACAAAGAGGTAGTATAAACTTAAGAAACAGTAGGTGAAATCTGTTTACAAAGAACTCAAACAAAGTCCAGTAAAGCAAACAAAACTTAAGAACTCAATAGGAAACACATACAATAGAAAAATACTGAAAAGCATAGCAAAGAACATATAGAAAAACATAACAACGATTGACATGCGAACCTAGTCTAGAGGCACAGTAGAATACAAAATATAGAAAAGTCATGTAGAAAGAAAGCAGAAGAACAACACATGCGTGGTAAAATATAGTATAGGCAAACACACATAAAGAAAAGAAAAGGAAGAATCAGAAAGACGTTTTGAAAACCTTTTAGAAATCCTAAATCGAAGAGAAGTAATTTTTTAAAGAAAGATTTGGGAAAACACTTTAAAAGTCCAGTATAACACATATATAGCATAGATCTAAGAAAACAAATAGAGAAAAACCTCGAGTAGCTTAGGGTTTCGGAGAAACCCTAGAGATGAGAAATGCTTGGAGGAAAGCCCGATATTGAGTCGGAGAGGTCGGAAATAGGCTCAAAATGCTTGAATATGTCGGAGCAAAGGCCGGATAGGCCATAGAACTATAGCTATGAGAAGATCTGAAAGAGAACCATCGAGGTCAGACCTAAACACTTCGAACACCCAAGGTTTAATGGTGGAGGGGGTGAGTACAGACCATCCATGGACTAAGAAGCCATGGATTCTGGTGAAAGTACGGTGGAAAAAGGGTCGGAGACGACTAGGGTTCTGGAGAATCTTCGAGAGTGTTTTGAGAGAGGAGAGTATTCAAAGGCAGCGGACTAAAAGAAATGGGGGATTATATTAGGGTAGGGGAATTAAAAATGGTAAGGGACGATCTTAGCCATTGATCAAAATGATCAATGACCTGGATTGAAAGAAAGATCGGGCGGGTTAAATAAATGGGTTAAGGGGCTGGGTAAAATTGAAATTGGGCCGGTCCAGTTGGGGGTTAGGATTGGGTCAATTGAGGGCTAAAATTGAAATGTAAATAGGCTGTAATTGCAACGAAATGAGGCTAAATGTTAAACAGCCAGTTTTCCCTTTTATTTTATAAAAATTAGTAACATGATTTTAAAAGTAAATTAAAAGTACTGAGTCAGTTAATAACACATAAATATTAATTTAAAAATACTGGAACTAATTTTTATAATTAAAATGCTATTAAACTTAAAATAGGCTAGAATTGCAATTATATACAATTTTGCTTTAAAAATACCAAATAAATTTGTAAAAATGTATAAAAATTACCTTAAATATATTTTTGCATAAATATGGGAATAAAATAAATTGTTCACCAAAATGGATGATTTTGGGAATAATTACTGGTTTTGTACTGCTAAAATGGATAACAAATTGATTTTAAAAATCTTTAAAAAATTGGAAAAAAATACTAAAATCCTTAGGCATGCTTATATATGCATATATATATTATTTTGAAAGTATTTTGTATATGTGAAACTATGCAGGGAAAAATTGGGTATCAACAGCTTCTTCTTCAACATGAGCACAATATGTCGGCTGATTATGGATCCTCACCGGAATGTGATCAATATAATTCTTATCCGGATGTTTTATCATAGATGACAAGGTGGCTAATGCATCGACAAACTCATTCTGAATTCTGGGCACATGTCAGAATTCTATCTTCGTGAATCTCCTTCTCAACTCATGTACATGGTGCAGATATGGCAATATATTAGATTTCTTGGTGGCCCCATTCTCCTTGTACCTGGTGCACAAGCAAATCTGAATTACCGATCACCAGCATCTCCTAAATGTTCATGTCGACTGCCATGTTGAGCCCTAGTGTGCAGGCTTCATACTCTGCCATGTTGTTGGTGTAGGGAAATATGAGTTTAGCATATACCGGATAATGCTGACCCATTTTCG
This sequence comes from Nicotiana glauca, assembly GCA_026770625.1. NCBI lineage: Eukaryota > Viridiplantae > Streptophyta > Magnoliopsida > Solanales > Solanaceae > Nicotiana > Nicotiana glauca. Next base: position 33,000 of record MU685629.1, read on the forward strand.
ATACCAAAACTTCTCCAATGCCTACTCCTTTGAAATTTGCAGCTCCATCAAAGAACATCTTCCAACCATCATATGATTTGGTAATTTCCTCTCCTACGAATGATACTTCTTCATCAGGAAAATATATTTTCAAAGGTTTGTATGCTCCTCCCACCGGATTTTCAGCAAGATGGTCTGCCAACGCTTGTCCTTTGACAGCCTTTTGAGTTATGTAAACGATGTCAAACTCACTTAACAGTATCTGCCATTTGGCCAACTTTCCAGTCGACATGGGTTTCTAAAATATATACTTCAGAGGGTCCATCCAGGATATGAGGTATGTAGTGTAGGCACAGAAGTAATGCCTCAATTTCTGAGTTGTCCAAGTCAAAGAACAGCAAGTGCGTTCAAGCAAAGAGTACCGTGCTTCATAAGGTGTGAACTTCTTACTCAAGTAATATACGGCTTGCTACTTTCTTCCTATCTCGTCATGTTGTCCCAAAACACATCTGAAGGCTCCATCTAATACAGATAGATACAGTAGCAAAGGTCATCATGGTTCTGGCGGGACTAGAATTGGTGTGTGGACGGGTACTCCTTGATCTTGTCAAAAGCTTTCTTACAATCCTCTGTCCAGCTTGTTTCACCATATTTCCTCAATATCTTGAAGATGGGTTCACATATGACTGTGGACTGTGCTATGAAGCGACTGATATAGTTGAGATGTCCTAGGAAGCTCATCACGTCCTTTTTCCTCTTAGGTGGTAATAACTCCTGAATAGCCTTGACTTTAGACGAATCCAGCTTAATCCCTCGATGACTGGCGATGATCCCAATAATTTTTTTACGGGAACCCCGAATGCACACTTTGTGGGGTTCAGTTTCAAATTGTACCTCCTTAGCCTGTCAAAGAAATTTCTCAGGTCTGCTATGTGATCTGCGGCCTTCTTGGATTTGATAACGAGATCGTCCACATACACCTTTATTTCTTTGTGTATCATATCATGGAAAATAGTTGTCATGGCTCTCATGTAAGTAGCCCCAGCATTCTTCAGACCGAATGGAATCATCTTGTAATAGTATACACCCCACGGTATGATGAAAGCTGTCTTCTCTGCATCTTCTTCATCCATCCAAATCTGGTGATAACCCGCGAAACAATCTACAAAAGATTGGAGTTCATTATTGGCGCAATTATCAATCAAGATGTGTATATTTGGTAGTAGGAAGTCGTCATTGGGACTTGCTCTGTTTAAATCCCGATAGTCAACACATACTCTGACCTTCTCATCCTTCTTTGGAGCTGGCACAATGTTAGCTAACCAGGTTGGGTACTCAACCACCGTGAGAACTTTGGCTTTGATCTTTGGTAACTTCTTCCTTGATTTTCAAACTCATATCTGGTTTGAACTTTCTGAGTTTCTGCTTGATAGGCGGACACGTGGGATTGATAGGCAGCTTGTGAGCCACTATAGATGTGCTTAAGCTGGTCATATCATCATATGACCATGCGAAAATGTCCTCGTACTCTTTTAGGAACCGAATGTACTTTTCCTTCTCTGTCGGTGACAAATAGATGTTGATGCGAGTCTCCTTGATGGTCTCAAAGTCTCCCAAATTTAGTGCCTCGATTGGACTTAAGCTTGTTCTCAAAATTCTCAACTTCCCTGACAATTTCCTCGGGTATCTCATCTTCTTCATCCGAATCACTATTCTCATGTTGTTTTGCCTCATTACATGCCACAATCACTGGTTCATCAAGAAAAGTAATAATAACACTGTAGAAAGAAAAAGTATAGAAATAGTAATGAATAATGATAGAGAACAAATGCATTTGATTAAAACTGAGAAAATTGTTTAGACAAAGTTTGGCTTTATGAATCGAGCATTTATTTTGAAACAAGTAAATCTTAAAACAGAATTACTGGAAATCTTAAATGCCTAGAACGTCTATAGAAGTAAAAATATGCCAGGCTACCTAGGGACTCGACAGGCTCGGGATGGTGTGGCGGTCCAGTTTTTGAGAACAACTCCCTTCTTCACGATCTGAATAGTGAGGCCTTCTTCCTCCTCCTCCTTAATTATGGCACTATAGTCCATGTATTCATCCTCCAAGAACAAATTCTTCAACCCAACTAGTGTTTCTTCCTCTGAAATCCCCCATATTTTATCAGCCTAGTGAAAACCTTGTTCCAAACATGGCACTGGCTGCTCAAGAGGGTAATATGGTCCACGCCATAGAGGCAACCAATCCTTGTACTCTCGCCATGTGTACTGGTATACGAGCCCAAAGGTGGTACCATGATTTTTCAACTGTATCGGTTTAGTGATACCTTGAAGGTTCTTTCCCAACCCCTTGCCAGGTTCATATCCAGACCATGCTAGTATGCTTTCTATTTTGTTACTCCACCACGTATCCTTCTTGATGGCATTGACCCATTCAATATGATGAGATATTTCCCCTCCTATCCTTCTTCTATGTCCAATGGCCAAGATGATTTGACTAGTGTAAACGGGGTTACTCCCCATCTCCATGAATGATCACCTCTTGACGATTCCATTCAAATTTCATGGCTTGATATAGTGTGGAAGGTACGTCCCCGGCGGCATAGATCCATGGTCGGCCCAACAGAAGGTTATATAAGGCTGGTATGTCGAGTACCTAAAATTCAACGTCGAACCAAGATGGACCCATCTGCAAGCAAAAGTTGATTTCCCCGATTGTGGCCCTCCGGGACCCATCAAAAGCTTTCACATTCATGCTTCCTACCCGTATTTCATGGAAACCGTTGTCCAACCTTTTTAGAGTGTCCAATGGACAAATATTTAGGCGTGAACCTCCATCAACCAAGACCCTGGCAATGAACTTGTCTTCAAATTGCACCATAATATGCAATGCTCGATTGTGATTCAGCCCCTCAGGTGGTAGCTCATCTTCGTGGAAGATGATCTTATGACTTTCTAGTACTTGCCTAACCATGTTGGCCATTTCTTCGCCAGTGATATTATTGGGTACAAAGCCTCGCTCAACACTTTCATCAGATCATTATTGTGTGCCTCTGAATTCTGCAATAGTGACAGGATAGATATTTGAGCAGGGATTTTGTTCAGATGGTCAACAACAGAATAATCATTTGCTTGTACTTTCCTCCACAGGTTATCTGGCCCAATCTCAATGATAGGCTGCCTAGCAGTGGCATCCTTACTTGGTCCTCCCAAATGTTCCAGTGTATAGACTCTTCTAATTCTAGTCATTCCTTTTGCGATGTCAGATTCCTCTCCCTTGGCCTTCCCTTTTTGCCGAGCCTCGGCAACGTAATCCCAAGGTATTGCTTTTAAGTTGAATGGAGGTGTGGTTGATACTGTCATAGTGAAAAGTATGACCACTTTTACTTCAAATGGAGCGGGGGTGGGTATAGGCGGAGCCACCTCTACCTCGAATGGAACTGATGTAGTTACCTCAACCTCGATTGGTGCTTGAGTCTGTACCACAATACGAGTAAGTGTGACTGCAATTTTAAAGTCATTGCCTTCTCGAATAAGCCCAATTGACCCCTCAGGGTCCCATTCTCCATTCGTCTCTATCACATGTACACCATCACTTCTATGATCAGGGAGGGGATTGTTGCGGACATTAGGTGTGACTTCCTGCACTTGTATGACTTTGTTGTCAATCAACATATGGATCTTATCCTTCAGTGTTCGCTACTCAGCAGTGGTATGCCCCTTCATGCCAGAATGGTACGCACATGTTTTGTTAGGATTTTGAGATGGGTTTTCTAATGCCACAGTGATAACAGGAATGACGTAACCCGTGGCTTTCAACCTTTCATACAACTGGTCAATGGGCTCAGCAATGGCGGTGTATTGTCTGGGTGGCTTGCGAGTTAGAGGTGATTGGAAGTGGGATGGTTGGGAGTTATAGGTGTAATGGATAGTGGCAGTTTGAGAGTATCTGGGAGACGAGGGTTGATATGTAGGAGGTGATGATTGGTGTGTGAGAGGAGTTGTTTGATATGTGGGTGGAGGGGTTTGATAGACAAGTGGAGATTTTGGACCCTGGCCACTATTACTGCCCCAACATCTCTCTTTTTCGATATGCCACCTGATTGTACCGCCTTATTTGTGGCTTGTAGTGCCTCAAAATTCATTACAATTCCGCTCTTGAGTCCTTTTTCGATTCTTTCTCCAAGTTTGATGATATCCGAGAATTTGTGGTTTTCAATAACCATCAACCTTTCATAATATAGCGGATCATGTGTTCTGATGAAGAATTTATTCATCTGTTCTTCGTCCTAAGACGGCCTAACCTTGGCCGCTTCCGACCTCCAACGGGTAGCATACTTACGGAAAGTCTCAATAGGTTTCTTCTTAAGATTTTGAATGTAGAAAACATCTGGTGCGTTCTCTGTGTTGAACTTGAACCGGTCCATGAAATCTGATGCCATACTTACCCAATTAGACCATCTTGGTTGATATACCAGGACAAAGCATCCCCAGTAAGACTCCTCATAAAGAGCTTAATCTAGATTTTTTCATTTTTCTCGACCCCGACGAGCTTGCCACAATAGGTCCTTAGATGAACCCTAGGATCACCTATGTCGTCGAATATCTCGAACTTGGGAGGTTTGTAACCCTCTGGCAGTTCCACATCTGGTTGTATGCATAATTATTCATAGTTCAACCTTTCTATTCCTCTGTCTCCTTCAACACCCTGAACTCGGCTAGTTAACTTATTGAGCTCTTCAACCATGTTTTTAATGAGCAGGTCCTTCTCGGAGGATTCTAGTGTATAGGATATTAGTTGGGAAGAGTGAGGTACAGTTTTCACATATATAAGTTTGCTTTTATGTGTGCCAGGGATTTGGGTGTAATGATGGTCATTGGTGGAGTTTTGGGGATCGGGAATGGGTTCTGATGTGTTTTGGGGAGTATGGTAAGTGGTGGTTGGTGGGTACTGAATTGGTTGATAGTGATGTTGTAGCAGAGTTGGTAGTGGATTGAGATTTTGGGGTGGAGTTATATATTGATTTGGTGCAGGAGGATGTTGTGGATGTTGGTTTTATGTGTTCTGAGGAGGTGCTGGGTTCTTTGTATTTTGTTGGTGGATGTCGGGGACATTTAAGGTGAGTGACAGGTTTGCCAAGTTGCGAACCTGCTCAAGTTCTCCTTATAGTTCCAGTATCTTTTGTTCTAGTCTCAGGACTAGATCATTTGGGGCCGGAGTACTACGACCATCTGAGGTTTCTGTGTTCTCAATATTCTCATTTCAGATACCACTTAAGTCGTCCATTTTTATTTTTCCTCTGCCCTTTGTGTTGCTTGGAGGAGGAGTAGGTAGAGGGCCTCTAGATCTGGTATGATATGCTGATGAGGCCAGTATGAGTGAACTAACCTGAGGGGATGAGAATAATAAAAATAAGGAAAAACAAAAAAGGTAACAAGTCAGTGATGATCCTGAAATGTTTGCAGTATTTAAACACATATTGCGGAAATGTAAATTTGTGTCCTATTTTGGGAACCTCGTTGTGCCTGAGGTAGGCCTAGCGACAAATAAATTTGGAAAAATTTTAATGCCAATAATTGCTTCATTTCATAATATAAAAAATAGACGAATCACAAAACGTCACTAAGATAATAAGTCACTACTGGCACTTGGCCTTATTACATTTGGAAAGAGAGTCAACCTAATCTATTTGGTCTCGAAAGGACCCTTCTCAGGTTAAATGCTCTCGTTGATCAAATCCTCCAGTTCCCGTAGGTTAACCAGGAAGAATGCCTCTTCCATATATCCTCCTTCGTTTCCCTCAGCGTTCTGGCAGTCGGTGACTCTCTTCCTCAATTTTCCTTCCAATTCCAACAGGTTGTATTCCAGATATTCCAATTTCTCTCTAGATTTGGTGGTCCTCTCTTTCTATTCATTGATTTGGTCATCTAATGGAAGATTCCTCCACCCGTCTAGCAAGAGTGAGGTTGTGCTAACCATACCGAAGCTGGGGACCTCGTGCCTCATTTTCTGCAAAACAAAAGGGTTAGGCCTTACCCCCACCAGACTCGACTATTTATACATTTACGATCAGCATATCGGCATTTAGTTCTCCAGATTAATGCACAGAACGTGGTTGTGTCCATTGGGATTATGGAAAACCCGATGGACTTTTGGATAAGGCTTATCTTAAAGGATCATTATGTGGATATCATATTGATCCAGCTAGGTTTGACCATGATGCATGCACAATTTTGACCAGAGTAAGACTACTATGGGGTTTTAGACTGGTACCCTCAAACGGACAACTTGAGGAGGAAGTCACAGAACCGTTGATTGCACCGTTGATCAACTGGTTTTACCGAAAATAAGCCTTTATGAATTTAAGGGTAATTAATAGAAAGAGCGCAACCACTCATTAAGCGTTGCTATAGGATTTGATACGCATGAGTGGAATATGATGTGAAGCATGATTTATGCAACAATTAATAACATATAGTCAAGTATTTGAACTTAGGAAAAATAAATATGGTATTTAAATAATTGAAAGAAAATTACAGGAAAAAGAAACAAAGAGAAAAATCAGTTTCAGGGATAAAGAATCATAAATGCTTAAAACAAAACAGACAGTTAAATGAAAACAAGGGGAAAGGGCACGGGATAAAGCATGCTTGGACTAATTCATAAAAATAAGTTCGTTGTAGTAAAAGCCTAAAGGTATCCCCAGCGGAGTTGCCATGTTGTCGCGCCCTCTTTTTCCCTCCGCGGAGAGAGTCCGGGTTCCGACGTTCATGGGAATAGTAACTCATTTCCTTTTGGGAATTGGGTATTTTGAAGAGTTGTCACCTAACGGATTAAGGTGTGTTAGGGCACCTAGAGTGATTAACTCTTGGATTAGTTTGCATTACCAGAGATTTAGGGTGAGGGCTCGAAATAACCTTGAGGGGAAGGTGTTAGGCACCTCTCTCGGTCCACAACTGTGGGTCCCGACTGAACTTATACTTATGAATTAGTACTTTAACGAATAAGTACTTGAAACAAATACTTGCAGATAAAGCACGTTGTACATTGTATGACTCAAATAATAAGACAAAGGATTTGAACAAGTTGTGTACGTATAAAAACAAAGTTTTAAACATAAGGAATTTGGGAAATGAGGGGTCCTAGGTTGGTCAGCCTACAGGATCACCCCACACAATGTCCGATAAACACCCCCCAATGAGGGGCTACACGTAACATTAGCGCGTAGTCATCATATCCCACATCTACCCTTCCCAGCCCTTAGTGGTTATTGAAGCGAGTGTTGGTTAGCAATCTCCATTGCATGCTGTTGCCCGTCCCTTCTTAATGGTCCTAGAGGATTTTAAGACCTCTACCTATAGTCAGTTCTAGACAGGCCCCTAAGGTTTAAAGGAGAAAATACTAAGGCGACAAGCAAGAACACATAGGACTTCAACAAATAAAAGCATGAAATAGCATATAAGAGGCTCGTGTTCACCTCCACAGATAATGCATGTAAATATCACGACTCAAACACAAATAAGGGAAATATTGTTAAACAATATCCTAAGGCATGATGTCTAGGCGAATATCAAAACACATGAGATATGCACTTTTTATTTTGTAACCCAGAAGCAGGGCCCAAATCAGTTTGCCTACTGATTTTAAGCCCGTTAATTATTAGGCAGTACACACAAAAGCAGTTTCCAATTTTATAAGAGTTGAATACCTAAGGCTTGCCTAGGTGTGGGATAGTGCACAGTTGTTACCAGAACCATTAGAAGTTCAGAAGTCGCTTTTGCCTAAGAGCATGTTGTTCTAGGTATTACAAAGATACATGGTTATTACTAATTTGTTTAAAGCAGGATGAGACTGTTTATATTCCTTTTCATGCATCATTAATTTAACTAGGCATAGCTGAGTGAGGATGAACGAGAACCTAAACATGGTATCTAATATGCACACATAAGGTATATAGTGATTGATATGCAAGATTCCTAAAGCAGAATTTTTGAATGCACAGCATACTTGCAGAATTTCCTAAGAGCAGGATTTCTAAATGAAAAAAGGTTATAGCATTGTAGGGTATGCTGTCAATTGTGTAGGAGTAGCATTTTTTGTTTTAATTCCCTTTATCCTAGAACAGGATCTCTGAGTGATAGCAAGAATGTTGAAATGAGATGGTGAAACAGTATACATGAAACCTAAGAGCATAGTCTCTAATACATGATATACTTTGCACTTGTTGGTCCTAAACATGGATTCTATTATGCATATAGGAAATGTAAACCTAAAGCATGGTTTCTACCCCTTTTAAATCTATAATATGCATAGGTACCCTCCTATTTTCACTATCCATCCCCAATATTCATTTATAACAAATTATTACAGACCAATATTGCATGAATTACATAAGTAGAAAAGAAAATAAGAAGTTACACTATAGGGAGCCTGAAAATAGGCCCAAATGATTTTCCCAAGCCTCCAATAGCCCTAAATGCCAAATTCCATTGACAATATCATTGTCTAGGTGCGTCAGAGTTCCCTAAGGATCTCAAGGATCCTGGGCAGTGCTCACACCTAGACTTTATAACCAGAACTGAGTAAGTGCAGTGTGGAAGAGCCAACTCCAGTGCATCAGAGTTTAGAGGGATCTCATGGGGATCCCAAGGCACTCACAGAGTGGAGGGGCAGAACTTAAAGACCTACGAGTGGAGTGAGAATGCTTGACATAGTTTTTGAAAAGATTTTAATAGGAAAGCAGTATCTGAAAAGACTCAGTAGTTTTATAAATAGAAGAGTAGTTCAGTAAAACAATTTAACAAGAGTTATGTAATCAAACAAATAACAGATCAAACATATAGCCAAGACAGATTCAGCAACACTCAAATAACAATCATTCACACAGGGGTGATGGGAATTGGGGACACATAGAGCTTATAGTATACAGGAGCATAGCAGTTCTTGTGGGGGTTCATGGGATTAGAGTATATCTAGTGGTACCAACACAGTATGAACTTCAGAACCAATCATGGAATTAGACATTTAAAGTGACAGATCAGTTTGCATATCAAAACTGGATAACAAGTAGACAGACATTCAAAACAGTGTAGAGTCATGTTGAGATAAACTACTAGGGAGTAGAACATGTTCTGAAAGGCCTTAAGAGGGTTAGACTAGCATGCTACATGGAGCAGTAATGTAAACATGTTAATTACATGTTGAACAACAGAACCATAAATAGAAACAAATTAGAAACATGATAAACTGAAGCAGTAAAAGAAACATATTGGTTTTGGGACTTGAATTGAAATCAAAACATACCAGTAAAGAGATAGTAAACACAAAGTGAAGAATAGGAGAGCACAATAGTTAGCCTTGGCTTGCAGCTGGCTAACTCAAAATAATAGCAAGTAGCCAAGGAGAGAGAGTAAAAAAGATTTGAGTGTGAAAGAGCTTTGAGCTAATGTGTTCGTGTGTGTTGACTGTTAATGAGAGGGCATATATATAGTAGTTCGAAACTAGGTAAAATAAGGCAAGAATCACACTTGTATAGTAATTATGGAATTCAAAACCAATTTGGGAAAAATCAGTACAAGTACTCCCTTAATTAAGGGAATCAGTTCAAACGGCAAGAACAGGTAGCAAATAAGGAAAGAAATCAATATGTAACTGGAGTAGAACAGATAAGGAAATAATTCAAACATGGTAGGCATAGAGTAAAAAATTAGGACTAGGTTCAAAAAATTCTATTTAAGGAGATAGTCAGTAAGAATCAAGTAACCATGCAGACAAGGTAGGGGAAAGTTAATTTAGGCAAGCAAATCAATCACATTGAGTAGGAACGTAAGAATCGAAGGTTTAAAAGAAAGTTTTCAAATCAAATGAAGAAACAATAAATTCAGAATCAATCAAAGAGAAAGTCATGAAAAGAGTTAGCGTTAAGCATATAAATAAAGTAAGACATGGATAGTCAAGAGTCGGCATACAACTCATGAAAGTTAACAATACCGATTCAATGAGAAAGAGGCAAGTCTTGAACAGTAAAGATGAACACAAGCACATAGAATCAGTGTAAGTTTAGGCTAAGAAACTCAGTAAAAACATATCAAGGCAAGATAGTCACAAGAAATCACAGAAACTCAAAAACGAGGACCGGTCAGTCATGCTAATACATAGAACCGAACGAAAGAACCTTAAAAATTAGGGCTTTCAGCATAGACAAGTTAAGACATAGTAGACTCATAGAATCAGTCAAAATATGTAAGAAATAGAAGTTTAAACACAAAGAATCAGTTAGACTAGGTTTTAAAAATAAGTTTCGAAAACCCCAATTTTAGAAGAAGATGAAAAACACTTGAAATCACATGATTCTTGTAAAGAACCTCAAGGATAGTGCAAAACATTCAAGAAACAAACTCAAATTATCCTAGATCTGTACAGATCTAGGAGGTGTAGAAAAGAATTAGGGTTTTGAAAGAAACCCAAATAGAGATGAAGAAACATGTCTAGAATCCCAAGGATCGTAGAAAATATAGAATGATTTCGCTTGAAATCACACTGGAATAGCCAGGAGATGAACTCTAGATGCAAGTCGGCGTGGCCTTGGGCCCTTGAGGACCTTAGAGAAGGCGAGAATGGCATAAGAGAAGCCATTGGAGACGTAAGAGACGATGAGAGATCACCGGATATGGACGAGATGGGAAGTTGGCGTTGGAAGATTAGGGTTAGGTTGAGAGTGTTTTGAGAGCAAAGAAGGCCTTAGAGCGGCGGGGTGGGTTGAAATGATTAGGGTTGGGGGGTCGTTTGCAATTAAAAAGGCAAGTTTTAACGAGGGTTGTTGATCTTTTAGATCAACGGCCATGATCTGATGGGTTCTTGGGTCGGGTAGGTGTATTTAGGGCCTGGATTGGGTAATTTAATTAGGAATTGGGCTGTGTATTGGGTTGAATTTAGGCTAAAATTAAAATACAATTTGGCTAAGTTTTAAATAGCCAATTTAACCCTATATGATTTATAATAAATAATAATGATTTCTAAAAAATAATTTCATGTACTAAATTGATTTAAAATAGCTATTTAATATTTTAAAAATATAGAAGATCATTTTATGCATATAAATGTAATTATGCATTAATAGGGCTAGTATTGCAAATATATGCAAATTAGCTTTAAAATGCAAATGCAACTATAAAAATGCACTAAAATATTTTAATAATATTTTGGCATAAATACAGAATTTAGATGGTTAAATCGCCACAAAAATAATTATTGGAGATTTTATGAGTAAAAAGGGAGGGAATAAATCAATTTGAAGCCTTTAAAATTATAGAAAAAATTATAAAATGCTTATGCATGCATATATGCTATTTTGAAAGTATATATATATATATATTAAAAATATATATAAGGAAAAATTAGGTATCAACACTGCCTCCCCGAAACGTCGAGAAAGGGAAGTATTCGTGCCCCCAGGGGGAGTAGGTAGATCCGCCAATGGATCAACATTTGGTCTTCATCATTTGGGCCCTATGCATCATCTCCCAAATCCTCTTCAGTTCTCTAGAACTCGAAGCCGGAACTAGAAGAACCATAAGCGTCAGGCTCTGTCGGGAGAACACTTTTAGCAGCTAACTCAAGCTACGGGCCTTAGCAATTTTAGAATCAAAGTCAATGATATCAGCTTTTTCCTCTTCCGGGGTTTTTATCCTCATGTTGTACATACGTAAGTTTTCTCGACAACGAGGGAAGCCGCTCAACACTTAAGTTCTTCTTTGAGTTGGGTTACTTCAGTAGAAAGGTCTTGCCAGGCGTATCTAACAAACTGGAGGCTAACATCAAGGTCATAGACAGTTGAGCTAAAGAGACTATTATGCTTGATAGTCTTCTTATATTTCTCCTCTAACTGGACATATTTCATCCCCGCCCGCGGCAGTGAGCTCCTTAGTCTTGGAATTCAAGTCTACCTCTAAATTGATCAATCTTTCAGCAGAGGCGGCCTCATAATCAGATGCGGCAAACAACAACAACATACTCAGTATTAACTGACATTGTGAGAGAATGGGGAGGGTAATATGTATGCAGACCTTACCCCTACCTTGTGAGGATAGAAGCTATTTCCAAGATCGGATGCGGCAAGAACGACATTATTAACTTTGACCCATTTGGCTTTAGCTTCTTCAAATTAAACCCTCAGTAGAGCGATCTCTTAGCTAATGGTCTCCACTTCTTGCACGCTCTGCTACAAACAAGCCTCCAACACAGCATCCTCAGCAGTTTTGGTTTCCAATTCCGAAAGGCGAATAACAACATGTTTCGGCTCAACCAAAAGTTAATTCCGCTCGGAAGTAAGTTCCTTAGTTTCCCGAATCAACCTCTAAGACCCTCGGAATCAAGGAAACCAGCATATGAAACAAGAAAGGCAAATTCAAAAATAATACTAAGATAAAAGAAATGACAAATGAAAAAGAGAGTATACCACTGCAATGTTATGCATGGCATTGTTCAACAAACATTATCTCGAGAGAGCCTGAATCTTTTCCCAATATTTTTCTGAAGCCAAAGACATCAGATAGTTAGCAAGTTCCACCGATCGGGACAATAAATTGCATTCGTTAGAGACCGAGAGAGTGGCGCTCCTCCTCCTTTGCGAATCTTCCGAGTAGGCAGCATAATTTTGTCCAAAATTTTCATGAACTAGGGACTAGGGAAGGGGAGCATCCTCTTCTTGAACATGTACGACCGATGGAGATGATGTAGCAATTGATGGTGGAAGAGTTGGTGAAGAAGGAGATGAAATAGATGACGTTGAAGGATGTGAACCACCTGTGGCGAACACAGTACTAGTTGTTGGTTGCTCATCAATCGAAGACGGCAAGCTTCCGGTACTCAGCCTCACGGAACCGGGCGCAGCCACTAGGATCCAAAAATAAGAGTTAGCATTTTCTACCATCTCAAACTCCCCCCAGAGTGCTGAGGCATCGTCCTTGGTCGGTACAGCTACTCAGCAGATTGAGCATTTTGTTGAGTTGATGACGGCCATCATCTTTTATGTAGAGAAGCCCCCTCATCACTAGCTTCTCCATCATCATCAATAACCACAGTATCTATGGCCAACTCGGACGCGGCGCTCGACACCGCAGCATCTGAAGATGAATTGGACATGGTGCTCATTGCCCTCTTATGCTCTTTCCCGGCCGCGGAGGAATGCTTTTTTTCTGGTTGCTTGTTCTCCAGCCGGGGATTTCGTGAAAAAACACTTGTACCCGAAGCATGTCCAGGGATACCTATCCGAGTAAGCGCCTCTTGAAGCATCCTCACCGTGTCAGTGGGATCAGCTAAAACATCCTCTTCGGGGATGGCAATCGAGCTCGCGGGTAGACCTAATTTCAGGAAAAAAAAGGAGAAAGGATGAATCAATTTCTTCACATAAAAAGCATAAATGAGATGAGTCTAAGTTGCCATGATTTTTTACCTTTCACCCATATTTGAATGCCAGTTCTTTCCACGTGCGGGTTTCGAGTGTAGTAATGTCCAAGAGTTTCTGGACCCACTGGTCCAAACTCTCAACCCTAGGGGGAACCCACTAAGTCGCTGAAGTAGGAAGAGGAAGAAAAGTTAATAATAATGAGAAAAAGGATCTTTAGCAAGTGTAGAGGCAAATTTTATACTTACGAGTGTGGTTCCACAATTCCGGAAAGGAAGGCGCTGAGACCGGGATAATGTCACTAATGACAATGGAAACAAATCGCTCCATCCACCCACGATCGTTGTCATTGTCCATGCTGGATAGCAATGCATGGTGGACCCGCTTGCTGAAGTTGATCATCCCTCATTGGAAGATCTTGGGCGAATAAAGGTTCATCACGTAAGCTAAGGTTAGCTCCTCTCCCATTTCTTGGCACAGGCGCTGAAGGCAAGCAATCGTCCTCTACACAGAGGGACTAGCATGTGCCAAACACACTTGGTAGTAGAGGCAAAACTCCTCAATGACGGAGTCAAGCTCTCCGCTCAGAGAAAATGCCCCTAAAGTAAAGGGATACGTATAGAAGTACATAAAACCCTTCTTAGGTAAGGTTACCCGCTCCGCCAGGTCAGGAGCGATAATGTATAAATCCTCGCAACTACAATCTTCCTTCACAACAAGAATACTAGAAGGACGGATAGAATAAGGATATCTACTAATGGACCATGTGCGAGAGCTAACAGAAATAAGTTTCTCTTCGAAGTCTTTTGTTGTAACAAGACTTCTAAGGATGATAGAATCCACTGTTGGAGGAGCAGCGTCCTTGGCTTTACTCTTGCCCTGTAAATGGTATTTTTTGGAGAAGAAACCACTGTATGTTATGAAAGGAGTGAAAGCTTTCTCGTTTGAAGAGAGTTAAGAGAAGGTTGAAGAACATAATACAAGCTGAATGAAAATAGTTTGGAGAATTATGAAGTACAATGAAGGAAGTTGATGCGTGTAAGTGATGGTATAAGCGACTAAATTCGTGGCCATATTTGCCTCGATATCCAGTAAAAAAATTATGTTACATCATGAGATGACGCGTGTTCTGGACATTAAATGTAGAGAGACGTGCGTCTAATCAACTTTCAGAGGAGATCAGAGAAATTCCTGCCAAAAAGAATATTTCTACCAACTTTCCGGTAACACAAAGTTTGTCACCGGAAAGTAGGGGGACTACCTGTATAGGACAAAATATGCTTTGATAGGTGGCCGCTTAAAAGAATGACACGTGGAACCGAAGGCAATTATCCTGTTTGATACCGAAAGGAATGACACTCATAAAGAGGCAATATATACCCTCCGCCCGGTGGCATTAATGAAGAATATTGCACAGTAATTTGTCATTTATGTCTGCCATTACACATTCTTCAATGGACCTCGTAATTGGCATTGAAGAGAGGCTTGATCCTAGGTCCTTATACCCTAGGTGTAACTGTAAATAGTGAGCTCTATTACTATTGTAAGGGACACGATTTTTGCTGGCAAAACTGATACTATAATCTATACTAAGCTCTATACGACTTTATCTTCTTAATTTTTTTGTTCTTATTATTGTTGCGCCCGAAATCGCTATTTTTGCTATTTCATCTTTGCATTAAGGCTAAGTATTACATATTTCTTCAATCATCTTATTATTTTCGGATCAAATTAATTCACTTATCTAGAAACCGCGTATAAATTCAACTATACCATTTTACGGGTAAATAATATCTTTCTTAAAGAATACAAAAACTTTAAAGACTGATAATATAGATGAAAGTATTACTCCCTCTGGTCCAATTTAATTGATTTTTTAGACTATTTTTACACATTAACGAATTCACATTTTAGCATTAATGCACAATGAAATTGACTATATTAGCCTTACTTTGTTCATTGAAGATATAACAAATACTTCTAGACTCTTTACTCCAAAGACAACTTTGAAAAAAAGAAGTTAATTCTTTTTATATCTAAAAAATTAAATATTATAGATCACAAGAAAAAGGTCAAAAATTCAATTGAAGTGAAGGAGTACTGTCATTTTAAGGGCACACAAAAAACCATTTGATGTGACTACTGTTTAAAGCACCAGATACTCTGGCTGGTTGGTTAGCTCACGAGAAAAATGCTTGACAGCTCAACACTAACCAACAAAAAGTACTCCATTCATCTCAATTTATAGGCAAAATACATAAAGGCCCCATTAAGCTTGTTTAGAAAATAGATTTGAACACTTAAATTAAACGGGTAATTTTTTACCCTCTTAAACATATTGTAAGTGAATTTTGTTCCACCCTCCATGACACCAGACCTGGCGCGTGGATTCATATCACTTATGAGCGCATTTTACACTAAATTTAACGGATAAAATAAATTAAAAAAAAGGAAAATTATTTTAAAATTACATTTACTTTATAAATAGACCCCAACTGTAAAATTGAATTACCCTATCCAATTATTTTTCTCTTTTTTAAGAACTCCAAATCTCCCCCTCCTTCAATTAGTCACAATTTCTAGCCAACATATGAAATTTCGAACAAAATCAAATCCTTTTGTGTGAATCAAAGCCTTATTTATCTCTATAATCTTTTGGTTCATCTGATTTTAGGATTTATTTAGAGTGGTTCGAATATCTTCTTATTTGAGGGGTTTTTTCTGATTTTTATTTTGCACATAATGAGGTCAACTAATTTGGCTAGGCTTTGCATGGAAGATAATGAACCTGGGTTGAATGAAGAAGTGCGCTGCAACCATGTCAAGCTCAACAAGAAATTGACGATAAAAAAATTACCTACAAGTGAAGCCAAAAATATTCAATATATATGCTTTAGTCGGCGAGATTTGGGGAAAAATCTACACTGGGTTTTGAGTTCATCATACCATTTCTCGTTATGTTTAGAAATATATAAGGTCGGGATTAGAAAACTAAGGTAAAAATTTACACAAAGTGGATCGGGTATTTTAATCGGATGAGTTTATTAGTAATGGATCGGTTCATTAAAATGGTAAACCTTATTAATGATGCGGCATCACTAGAAAGAGTGTGGATCACACTCGTTACTCTTTAACTGGTCTGATGTCATGGAGGGTGGAAAATATTTTACTCATAATGTGTTTGGGGGTAAAAAACACAGTCGTTTAGTTTAAGTGTTCAAACCTATTTTCTGGACAAATTTAATGGGATCTTTATGTATTTTGTCCAATTTATATTAACTTATGTTAGGGTCCCGAATGCTTGAAATAATTCTACTAATAATTCTATTCTATGTTAAGTGTCATAACTTTGGAAAAGTCAGATTCATAACTATTTACCTTTGAACTTTAAAGTGATGTTTCTCTATTGATCAGCATCACGGGATTACAACTACCATCAGTATGATACAAGGCAAAATGGTCTATTGGTCACCTAAACTTGTATCCATTTGTCAAGTCGGTATATAAATTTTTGGCTTTTTTATTTTAATACTTCAACTTAACAAATTGAATACTAATAAACACTTTGGATTGATCGTGTGCCTCAATTGTGGTGACTTTGATAATATGTTAGATGCTGAGCTTTTTATTATTTGACATATGTAATTTGCGGTCCACATCTTTTAAAAAATAATTCTACTAGTAATTTTGAATTTTTTGTCTGGTTTCCACTCCGATCCACTCCTTTCCCCTCCACCCCCTCCACTGCCTCATCTCCACCATCTCCATCAATTGTAAATTCTCAATAGACACTGCAGATTCTCAATAGACGCACAACACATAATACCATCACTTTCCTCTATAAAACTGCTCGACGAAGAGGAATAAAAAAATAAACTAGCAAAAGTTCATTGGCCGATACAAAAGACGCCCGATCACAAACAGTCTAAAATACTCCCTTCTCCGATTAATTTTATCAATAGAGATGGTTTTTTTTTTTGGATTTTTTTCTTGGTGAGTACAGCATTTAATAAGAAGAAATTAACTCTAATTCTTTTCTTTGAAAAAATAACATTGCAGACCTATGAAACTGTTATTCCAGATCCAACATGAAAAGATTAGCTTTACGAGAATAAAACACCTAAAAGACTGCAAATTACCTTTAATTTTATCTTTTTACTTCAGAAATAAGAGTATATTATAAACTTTTTATATCATTTCACCACAAGAAAACATATGCACCAAATAATCCAGCCATTACTAATCTTTGTATTAAAATTTCACTAGATAATCCACTATCCAGTGATTACCAATTTTTTTATTACATTTCTACAGTATGATATTAGTGCATACGCACCAACCAACTCATTAGATTGCCAATTTTATTAGAAAGGTGACACCTCTTTCCTACTGAAGTATTTTCTCGATGGACCTCCCTCGGGTAAAAGAGCAATCCAAACAGGACTTTCAGCACCCTCTTCAACACTCAATTTGCCACAATTGATAGTCATATCAGTTTTGACATAGCCTGGACAAACACAGTTGATGAGAAAACTTGGGTATTTCTTGGCCAATATTCTTGTGTAAGCATTCACTGCTGCTTTTGATAGTGTATATGCAGGTAAAATTAGAGGCCAGTTTTTAGTTTCCAACAAACCCTCCTTTAAATCTTTCAAAAAAGCATTCAGAACCTCATCTACTCTGTCTTCTGTTAAATTCTCAGCATCACTTAACACTCCTACAGCCCATTCATTGTGTACATGC
Source organism: Nicotiana glauca (assembly GCA_026770625.1). NCBI lineage: Eukaryota > Viridiplantae > Streptophyta > Magnoliopsida > Solanales > Solanaceae > Nicotiana > Nicotiana glauca. The sequence continues at coordinate 51,134 of MU685629.1, forward strand.
TGAAACAAACATTAATTGTGCCAACATGAAAACAGTCAGCAGATTTGTCTATTCTTTAAAATTGTAAGAGTACTATGACATAGTATATGATATAGTAGAATATACGTATTAGAGTTTGTTGGGGTTAAAGTGGTGGTGTGAATGGGAAATGAGGGAAGAAGGTGAAAAAGCAACTTTAGCTTTTGCACTTTGTCCCTCATTGGTTAAAGACAAGCATTTTGTTTGGTTTAAATATAGAAGCACTTCCTTAAGCTCTTAAAAAGAGATAAGAGGAAGGGGTCTCGCGCCGTTGTCGTCGCTCGGCTCGGCTTCGGATTCGGTCAATTGATTGATAATTTTTTGGACCAATAAAATAAAATTAATTAATTAAATATTAATATTTTATATTAATATGACCGTTATTAATTAATTATTTCGTCTTTAATTTTTGAAAGGCTGTCTTTCCCGAATAGCCACCTGCAAATATGAAAAGCCATTTTGGCACCCTTTCAATCCAAATTCGTTGGCTATAAATATCTGGCCTTTCCTTCAGAATTTTTTCACTCCGGAAAAATTTCTGCTTCTTCTTCTTTCTGCATCATTACTTTAAAACAAAGTAAGTTCTGTTCTTCGTGTGGTTTGCTCCATTATTTTGAGTTCGCCGATAACTTAGTGGTTTGAAGTGCCGCTACCGCTAAGTTGGAACTTCCGTTCTATCCTGGGAAGAATTTATCCGTCAACCTTGGGCAACAGTGAGGGGATAAGATTCTTTAAGCTTAAAGAATCTTATATATATATATCAGTGTTATTCTTATTGTTAAAGTGTCTGAAACCTTCGTCGTTTACTTAACAGTTTTTGAAGAATAATCTCTTCACTGTGATCAATCTATTTGAAGAATAATCTCTTCACAGTGATAAAATCGGTTTGAAGAATAATCTCTTCACTGTGATGTCTTAGTTTGAAAAATTAAATACTTTACCATTTACTAAATCTGTTTGTGTCATATTGACAGAAATGGCTAACGGAGAGGAACAAAGTGATTCTGCTGCGACTGTTATTGTTCCTAGCCGTCCTACTGCACCTGCAACGGCTATGCCACCAGCGGAAAA
>MU685630.1:5337-28915 GCA_026770625.1 Nicotiana glauca
TTAAGGTGAAAGAACTTGGAAATCTGATTTTTTATCCTGAGTCATTTACATGCTGAAATTAACCAATTATATCTAATTAAATAATTTTCGTCGGCAATCTAATTTTTTTTTTCTAAATTATTTACATGATGAAATTAACCAATTATATCTAATTAAACAATATTCCTCGGAAATCTGATTTTTTATCCTAAGTCATTTACATGCTGAAATTAACCAATTGTATCTAATTAAACTATATTACTATAAGCTTCAAAACAACCTTTTGTTTAGTGGTAACTATTGAATTATTCAAGAATAGTCTAAATGACCTAAAAATATTTATGGCATTTTCCAAAAAAAAAAAAAAACTATAATAACATAAAATAGCCTATCACGCCATTAATCCCTTTCAACTAGCATACATGGGAAGTTCGCACACTAAACTATTATAAAGTGTTCAGTCATACATAANTTTTGCATTCATGCTTCAATTTTCAGCTTACAAGAACTAATGTATCAGTTGTGTACCTGGTATTTTGGAAAGCAAAGAAGAAGAAAATAATCAGCAGTAGCAAAGCAACAACACAGCAACAACAGTAGGGCAGTAGCAGCAATATCCCAGTAACAAATTGAAAATCCAGCAGCAATTTCAAAAAAAAACAAAATGCCAAACAGCAACACCCAAATGCACCAAAACAGCACCAACCAGTATAATCAAACAAATAGCCGGCGCAGATTCGAAACCAGAGGAAGAACCAGCAGAAAAAACCAATGGAACAGTAGTAAAAATTCTAATAACACTGAATGGAATAATAACCCAACACTTAAACTATTTTTCTGAAATATGAAATCTAGTAAGAAAATTTCAGCCTTAATGTCACTCTTTTAGCTCTATTATTTCTGAAAATAAATTCTGTTTTTCCAATCTTTTGCCAAAAACTCTCAATCTTTCTCTCAATATTTCAGTGCTTTTCTCCTCTTTAATCTTCAAAATCCAGCCTATTTAAAGACTAACATTGGTCATTCTTTATTCAAACCTTTTACTTTCAGCATGTTTTTATTCCCTTCCTATGTGCCTTTGCACCTTTTTATCTTTAATCCCTTTTGTTTATGATTTTCAGCCTTTTTAAAGGCATTAAGCATGGTGTATTTTTTGCACTATAGATCCCCTTTTAGTTTAGTTTAATGGCATACTGAATATTCTTACTGGCAGATCACTAACACTANCTCTCAATTTTTTTCGCAATATTTCAGTCATTTTTTCCCTCTAATCTCCAAAATCCAGCCTATTTAAAGACTAACATTGGTCATTCTTTATTCAAACCTTTTACTTTCAGCCTGTTTTTATTCCCTTCCCATGTGCCTTTGTGCCATTTTATCATTAATCCCTCTTGTTTCTGATTTCCAGCCTTTAAAGGAATTAAGCATGGTGTATTTTTGCACTATCCCCTTTTAGTTTAGTTTAATGGCATACTGAATATTCTTACTGGCAGACCACTAACACTAAGTATTTTAAATTTTCTAACATCCAAAAATACCCGTGAAAAACCCCTTAATAATCTGTATTTAAACCTCTCTGATTTAAAACTAACTGATTATTAGCTACCAGTCACTGCACAGCTATAACCAATCCTTAAGTCAGATTCACACAAATAAATCAAGAAGAAAAATTAAATTCAACCAACATGTTCATTTCAATCAAAATCAAAACAGAGAGCAAACCAATTAATCGACGAAACTTCTCAAATCGATTATATGTCTTATAACATATACTTGAATGAACAGAAAAATCTGACCAAATAAAAGGTTTTGAAGAAGAAGAAGAATTAATGAACAAGACAAGATTGCAAATAATACTTTAAACCAAAAATCAATAATCTGAAAAATAAAATGAACAAAACCAAAATTATAACCAACACTTTAAACCAAGAACAACAATCTGAAAATTTGAAATGAACAATACGAAAGTTATAACCAACACTTTAAACCAAGAACAACAATCTAAAAATTTGACATGAACAATACAAAAGTCATAACCAACACTTTACCAAGAACAACAATCTGAAAATTTGAAATGAACAAGACAACAATATAATCAACACATTAAACCGAAATTAATAATCTGAAAAATAAAATGAACACAACAAGATTAAAACCAACACTTTAAATTAAGAACAATAATCTGAAAAAATAAAAATGAACAAGACAAAAATTATAATCAACACATTAAACTAAAATCAATAATCTGAAAAATAAAATGAACACAACAAGATTAAAACCAACACTTTAAATTAAGAACAATAATCTGAAAAAATAAAAATGAACAAAACAAGATTACAAACAACACTTTAAACCAAGAACAATAATAAAATATAAATCAAAAGAATGAAATAATTTTGAAAGAACAATCTGAAAGTTTGAACGAACCCATATCGAACTCGGATCTTGGTGAATGTTGTTGTTTGTTCATGGAGTTTCGCCACTGCTCGTCGGGTTGACGACGGACAACATCTGAAGGAAACGACAACGATGCCTCCGAACAGCTGGGGTAACGAACTGCTCCATGGCTGCTGGACGCGACGACGGACAGCAAGGTAAGGGCGACGACGATGCCATGACTGCTACCGGCGACGGACAGCATGGTGACGAAGTTGCTGGGCGACGAGCTGCTGGACGACGAGCTGTTGACGGAGCTCCTGGACGACGAGACGACGCCGGACGTGAAGAAGAAAGGACAAGCTGGGCAGTCGTCGGACATGGCAGCCATGGTCGTTTGGACGAAGGTGACGACGCTGGTCGTCATTCATGGCTGCTGGACCATGGTGACAGCGACGGGGAAGAGGGAGGCAGCGTTGTGGCTTGTGGTTGGCGAGGTGGTTCGCGGCGGTGAAGGGTGGCGGTTGGCGGCTAGGGTTTTGGGTTAGGGTTTTGGTTTTTTGTGTGTTGGTTGTGGAGAAGAAGACTTAGGTCTTCTAAATGAAAGAGAAAAATGTAACAAAATGAAAAAGGAGGCTGCTGATATTAAGGGTAGGGTTTGGGATATTTGGGTTGGGTAGGGTTAGTTTTTGGGCCTAATTTTAATTCCGAAAATTGGCCCAATCCGAGTTTGCTCTTCTTATTTTTTCTCTTTTCTCTTAATTAATAAAACTAAAATTCTAAATTAAGTTATAAACTAAGTTAACTCGAAAAACACTAATTAAACTCCTAACAATAATTATTATACACAATAAACACCAATTAAAATAAAATTGCACAATTTTGACATTAAATGCTAAAAAATGCGAAATATGCCTATTTTTGTGATTTTCATTTTTGTAAAACAAACTTGATTACTCCTAGTTGTAGAATTAAATTCTAAATACAAAATGCGACTTATTTTTGTATTATTATTAATTTAAGCAAACAAACATGCACAGACAAATACAAACAATAAAAGAAAAATAGTGCAAAATCCACAAAAATCACACACAACCCAAAACTATTTTATTTTGAATTTTTGGGAGTGATTCTCATATAGGGCAAAAATCACGTGCTCACAAGGGTAACACCTAAAATCATGACCAGGATACATCAACGATGATAAAGTGTTGAGTCAAGTAGCAAGTAAAGGGACCTCGACTATATATAGTCAAGAAAAGCTCCCCGCAAGGAGGCTTCTCCATCCTCCCGAGAAAAAAGAGAACAAAAAAGCTCCTTCCTTGTATCTTAGAAAATGGGGAAATGACCCCAAAGAATAAATGTAAAGCTACTTTCACATCAATTGATGAGAAAGACAATGTTTAATCTTAATAAGATATATCATGCATCTTTCATCTCATATGAAATTGTTGTCATTAACGTTTCAATCTGGAATTAATTATGTTTGGATAAGATTTGCCCCTTCATCTTTGATTGATTTGTTCAAAAAGGTTTTTATATCTTTTGAGTCAAACGATTTGGCGTCGTCTGTGGAGATTTCTTAGTGAAAATCACCTAGTTCCTCCAAGATTGAAACCAAGAAGTACAATCATTTATCAAAAGGAGCACGGAGGAAAAACCCAACCCACGCGAGACACAAGAGCATCAAATGAAAGGAAGAAGATCCAAGCAAGATCGGGACTGGAAATTTCCGCCCCATCAATCATGGATATACTAAACAAAGTAGACGATATTACCAACCTGCATTCTCCCACCGGAACACCGGGCGGGAGCAAAGAAAATCTCATCCTCACCTCCCACTCTTTGTCCAAGAAAGCACATAAGACCCGCGTGGACGAACGTACGTAGGAAAATCTCTATCAAAGGCCAAAAATTGCTTCAACACAGGTGAAATACCCCCTGCTGGCAATATCTCTAAGCTGGACGGCAGGAGGCAGACAAGAAAACCATAAGGCGTACATGCGCGTACATGAAAATGAAGCATTAACACCTCATATTCACCACCGTTGCACCATCTAGCACAAGCGACACAAAACAAACAGGGATTTCCACGTGAGATGTCCAACTCTGCAGGAACCAGAACGGTGACGGACTAATATTTTGATAAGTTCGAAATAACACCCTTTAAGGCTAAGGGCCTTCGCCAAATGGAAAGAAGAGTTCGACCTCGATCGAACGACGATGGGCTGCTATTTCGATAAGTTTAAAATAACACCCTTTAAGTCTAAGGGCCTTCGCCAAATAGAAAGAAGAGTTCTACCTCGATCGAACGACGACGGGTTGCTATTTTGATAAGTTCGAAACAACACCCTTTAAGGCTAAGGGACTTCGCTAAATGGAAAGAAGAGTTTGACCTCGATCGAACATGACGGGCTACTATTCCGATAACACCCTTTAAGGCTAAGGGCCTTCACCAAATGGAAAGAAGAGTTCAATCTCGATTGAATGACGACAGGCTGCTATTTCGATAAGTTCAAAATAACACCCTTTAAGGCTAAGGACCTTCGCCAAATGGAAAGAAGAGTTTGACCTCGATCGAACGATGACGGGCTGCTATTTCGATAAGTTCTAAATAACACCCTTTAAGGCTAAGGGCCTTCATTAAATGGAAAGAAGAGTTCGACCTCGATCGAATGACGACGGGCTGCTATTTTGATAAGTTCAAAATAATACCCTTTAAGGCTAAAGGCCTTCGCCGAATTTAAAGAAGAGTTTGACCTCGATTGAACAACGACGGGCTGCTATTTCGATAAGTTCGAAATAACACCCTTTAAGGATAAGAGCCTTTGCCATATGGAAAGAAGAGTTCGACTTCGATCGAACGACGGCGGGCTGCTATTTCAATAAATTTGAAATAACACCCTTTAAGGCTTAGGGCCTTCGCCATATGAAAAGAAGAGTTCGACCTCGATCGAACGACGACGGGCTGCTATTTCGATAAGTTTGAAATAACACCCTTTAAAGCTAAGGGCCTTCGCCAAATAGAAAGAAGAGTTCGACCTCGATCGAACAACGACGGGCTGCAATTTTGATATGTTCGAAATAATACCCTTTAAGGCTAAGGGCCTTCATCAAATGAAAAGAGGAGTTCGACCTCGATCGAACAACGATCGGCTGCTATTTCGATAAGTTCGAAATAACACCCTTTAAGGCTAAGGTCCTTTGCCGAATTAAAAGAAGAGTTCGACCTCGATCGAACGAAGATAGGCTGCTATTTCGATAACATCGAAATAACACCCTCTAAGGCTAAGGGCCTTCGCCATATAGAAAGAAGAGTTCGACCTCGATCGAACGACGATGGGTTGCTATTTCGATAAGTTTGAATTAACACCCTTTAGGGCTAAGGACCTTAGCCATATGGAAAGAAGAGTTCGACCTCGATCGGACGATGACAGGCTATTATTTTGATAAGTTCAAAATAACACCCTTTAAGTCTAAGGGCCTTTGCTAAATGGAAAGAAGAGTTCGACCTCAGTCGAATGATGACGGGTTACTATTTCGATAAGTTCAAAATAACACCATTTAAGGATAAGGGCCTTCACCATATGGAAAGAAGAGTTCGACCTCGATCGAACGATGATGGGCTGCTATTTCAATAAGTTCGAAATAACACACTTTAAGGCTAAGGGCCTTCGCCAAATGGAAAGAAGAGTTCAACCTCGATCTAATGACGGCGTGGTGCTATTTCGATAAGTTCGAAATATCACCCTTTAAGGTTAAGGGCCTTCGCCAAATGGAAAGAAGAGTTTGACCTCGATCGAATAATGACGGGCTGCTATTTTGATAAGTTTGAAATAACACCCTTTAAGGCTAAGGGCCTTTGCCAAATGAAAAGAGGAGTTCGACCTCGATCGAACTATGACGGGCTGCTATTTCGATAAGTTTGAAATAACATCCTTTAAGTCTAAGGGCCTTCGCCAAATGGAAAGAAGAGTTCGACCTCGATCGAACGACGACGGGCTGCTATTTCGATAAGTTCGAAATAACACAATTTAAGGCTAAGGGCCTTCGCCAAATGGAAAGAAGAGTTCGACCTCGATCGAATGACGACGAGCTGCTATTTCAATAAGTTGGAAATAACACCCTTTAAGGCTAAGGGCCTTCGCCATATGGAAACAAGAGTTCGACCTTGATCGAACGACGATGGGCTGCTATTTTTATAAGTTCGAAATAACAACCTTTAAGGTTAAAGTCCTTGACCTAATGGAAAGAAGAGTTCGACCTCAATTGAACGACGATGGGCTGCTATTTCGATAAGTTTGAAATAACACCCTTTAAGGCTAAGAGCCTCCGCTAAAAGAGAGAAGGGTTCGACCTTGATCTAACGATAATGGGTCGATATTTCGATAAGTTCAAAACGGCACCCTTAAAAGTCGGCAACCACTGGAAGAAATAAAAATCGGGATTCATCAGAAGAGCCTCTACTTTACACCGAAGCCATGGACAGTTGAAATAAAAAGTGAAGTACAAGGCAAATAGCGAAGAAAAGAACTCTTATTTATGCAAAGTCATAGTGCGGGCTACCGCCGCTTACATTCGGCCCTGGCCAACCAAAAAAAAGGAAAAGAAAATGAACAAATGACAGTCAACAAATAAAATGGAAAAAAATAGAGGGCAACATCCTTCATCCGGCGTCATCACATGCCATCACCATCACCACTATCATTGTCGTCTCCAAGAGGTTTTCCATTACCATCATCCGTATCCCCATTAGCTTCGAGCGTCGCCGCATCATATCCACAGTTAATGCGAGCCTCCCAAGCTTTGGCTCGCATTTATTTATAAGCCGCCTCAGCCACGGTACCCGCCTCCCACAAATTCTTAATATGTCTCGCTGGGATTCAGCATAAACACAGAGCTCGTGCATTTGGCGAGGAACAGAGGCGGGAGATGACTCAATCTGAGGTCGTAATCGCTCATTTTCTGCTTCAAGGGCCGCGACTCGATCTCCCAGAACCGATTCCTCCTGATCAATCACACCAATGCGCTCCTCGAGACTCGCCTCCTTGAGGGTAGCTATCGCTCTCTCCTATTCCTATTCGGATTGAAGTATGCGGATGGTGTTCTCCAGGGTCATGACCCCCGCTAAAGACTCAGACCAGGCACTCTCAATGTTTTCCAATCCAGCAACTTTGCTCTCCATTGCGGTCAATTTTATCATCCACTCCATGCTCATCGCCTTAACCTTGACCAAGTTCTGGTCCATTTTCGACTGCATCGACGTCAACCTACCCTGCAAGTGCTCACACTCCACTGCTATCCCCTTACCCAACTTGAGACTCGTCCTTAATGTGAAGTTGTTTCTCGAGTTCGCTCTTGCTACGGATGGTCTGCATCAATTCCTGGTCCCTTTTCTCCAACTCCTCACCAAGAGCCCGATTACGGTGGTCCGCCCACAGCCGCTGATGCATCTCGTGGCACCTGTCATGGTAAAAACGATACTTCTCCAGCATCTTCAAAAAAACCCTTGCCCGGATGTTGGCCTTGCGAATGCTTTCCACTTCCACCATGTATGTTTGGAAAACGTAAAGATGAGGTTAAACTCGTATTTTCAGAAAAGGGCAAAAGCATAAAGCAAAAAAAAATGTAACGTACCCTTAAGCCCATGACGGCCACCTCGTCCCTCAACTCAGCATCGGGAACATCCCGAAGGGACTCGTTCTCAGCTTCAGAGCATAACAGGCTAAATTTCGGTACCAACTCTTCTCCCTCTGCTAAGAGATTAACACCGGAAGGGATATGAAGGATACAGGACGAGCTCCCCGCATTAACCACCGAATAAGTACGAACCTCCTCGAACATCCTAACATTGTCGAGGTCCAGGTCTAACTCAGACTCATAGTCATTGATCACCACGCCTTTTCCCTCTCTACTGCTGAAGAGGAGGTACGACCCGCTGCAGAAGATGAGGGCACGTTTGAAATCACAACATTGGTCCCAGAGGTTTGGTTATCTACTGTGACAAGGTGTTGTTTATCAACAACGGTAGGGACTTCTTGTTGATCCAAAACGGCGGCAGGAGTTTCTGATTGTTGATCGCGGGCACCGATAACTCCAACAGTTTGTTCTGTGCCTATGGGGGGAGCCGCAATAACACCCTCTTCGGAGCTCATCGGGGGAGAGTCATCCAGATGAATTACTGTTGGGTGCGCCGTCTCAAATTCTACTCTCCGTATCTTTAGTGGCCCCTCTTCATCTCCAGTAGATGGTGACTCATCCGTTGGGCGAACGACATTGGCCGGGACCTCGTCTTGAGAAGCAGCCCTCGCTGGAGTAACTAAAGCCGCAGATTCGACCTAAGCATCCCTCGATCAAGGTCGTACAGTGGATATTGTGATAGGGCGAGCACATATGGCCGATTTTCAAAAAGCTAGCTGAGGGGCCCTTGCTCTCTGCACCCTCCCTAGCAATGACGAACGGTGCATAAGAGGCTAAACAAAAAAAGAAAAGAGAGAACAATAGATAAATGCATCATCTCACCTGTAAGGGGCTTGCTTCCAAACCTCTCATGGAAGGTCTACCATGTGCGAATTTCCGTTGTATGGGGAAGAATGGCCTCCACCCATTCACGAATCCCTTTTACAGGCGACCAGGGCAATCTCTCAGTTGCAAGGACGAGATAGTTTAGTACTCGCAGAAAACGGTCAAACATTTCGCTAACTAAAGATGCAAACTTACTTGTGAAGTTCCATTTCTCAAGGAATCCCGTTGGGTTCGCCACATTGTGTTCGGTCCGCACATAAAAGTAGTTCTCATAGATATGATGATTGGTAATGTCGTCCATTTTAACCACCAGACTCCTCGACCCCCGAGGACGCATATGAATCATCGAACCACGAAGCAGTTGAGGAGCAAAAATACTGAGCATATGGTCCAAAGTGACCTCATGACTGGCGAGCTCCGCATACTTGATCAACATAAGGAACAACCTGTACAAATAAGGCGAAAGATGGGCGGGTTACACTTCGTAGAAACGGAAAAAATCCACCACCAACATGGGAAGAGGAAGGGTGTATCCTACAATGAAGGGGTAGGCGTAGAACAGGCAGTACCTAGGACGGTCGAAGTGAACTATGTCGTCCCCCTCCACTGGCCGTATATCGACATAATCGGGGATTCCCCACCTTTCTTTTAGCTCTGCAATCCCGCTCTCCCTTACGACAGAATGGACAGGTTCCGGCTCCGCTCTGCTGCTTAGGCTGAAGTCAGTCGCCTCTCTCCCCAGACGAGCCAAGATCTCAATCACTAAAGGAATCTCCTCATTCTCTGCCGCATCCGCCCCTCCGGTGACCTGAAGAGAACTCTTCGGTACCGGATCAGCGGCGGGAAGATTGTCTTGAGAAGAATAACCAGCCATTCTTGTTAGAAGAAAACACTCCAAAAGAAGTAATAAGAAGAAGAGATGAAAGATTTCAGTAAGCAAGAAGGTGAGAAAAAATTCGAGGTATCGGAAAAAGTTATACCTGAAGAACTCTCAAGCGAAAGATGAAGTGAATAAGCCAAATGACAAGTTTCATCTATTTATAAGAGACATAAATTCCCCGAACACGAAACCGAAGAGTCGCCATTCGAATCTGATAGGGCACAAAATGTTTCAGTCTACCAGAAACGTGTGTCATAATGGTGGTAATCACGAACTAACGCTTCAGCACCAACCGACGTCTCAATTCCGAAACCGCCGCAACGGTCAACAAGGACTGAAAGAGTACCACCACTACGCCTAAAACCCATAGAATGCGACTAAGGAATGGAAGGTTGTAGGTCAAATTTCTCTAGATTTCGTAACGAACATGGTCCATCTGCCGAGTCTGACATAGGACGACCCCGACAGACAGAGGGACTAACTGTATTGGTCAAAATCTGACTACCACGACCAAGTTGCCCAACACCCCGCCTCGCTAACCAGGTGGTACAAGTCAATAATGCCCACTTCATTTTTCCTCTGAGATATCTGACAAATCGGAAAGGGTAACACCTAAAATCACGACCAGGATACATCAACGATGGTAAAACATCGAGTCAAAGAGAATGAAAAAACTCCTTCCGTGTATCTTAGAAAATGGGGAGATGACCCCAAAGAATAAATGTAATGCTATTTCACATCAATTGACGAGAAAGACAATGTTCAATCTTAATAAGATCTATCATGCCTCTTTCATCTCATATGCAATTGTTGTCATTACCTTTCGATCTGGAATTAAATTATGTTTGGCTAAGATTTGCCCCTTTATCTTTGATTGATTTGTTCAAAAAGACTTTTATATCTTTTGAGTCAAACAACGTATGTACTAGGTATGAATAAGATTATTTCCTATTTTGTATATACTTGATACTTTTTCTATTTTAACTTTATTATAAAATGAATGATAATTTTTATACTCGAAAACTCTAAATTTCAAACTTTTTATTTTACCTCAATATTATGCTCCTATAGTCACTAAAATATTACTTAGGATTATGTAGAAGAACACAAATTAAGAGACCTTTATAAGTCAAAAGTTTTGTTGCGTTCTTTTTCTAACTCCGTCGTATCTAATTAAGTACTGTCTGGTAAAATGAAACGGACAGAGTATAAGCGTAACTAGGAAACTCCAAACTCCTGTTAACTGAACTAACTCTAGTTCTATTCCATCCGTACACTTTTATTTGTCCATTTTGAATCTTTTACGTCCCTTAAAAAATAATAAATAATATATATATTTTACAAATTTACCTATAATTATAATAGTATTTCTAAAGTCTTGTGAGTAGTTAATGATAAGGGTAAAATAGAAAAAAAAAAAAAGAGATTGTCTTTCTCTTGATTTAGGATAGTGAACAAATAAAAGTAAAAGTATATTTTTAATATAGTGGACAAATAAAAGTGAACGGGGAAGAAATGTGATTTGACTACAAGAGGAATAATGCTAAAGCTTTTGGGGTGAAGACATGTGGAATATGAGTTCAGTCCAAAAAAGAGCAACCCATGCATAAAGTATCTTGTATTGACGTATGGTCCGAGGAAGGGCCGTATCCCAAGGGATCTGATGTGAATAACCTACCTAATCTAAATATTAGTGGTTGTTTCCACGGCTCAAACCCGTAAACTATAGGTCATACACAGAGATAACTTTACTATTACTCTAAAATTCCCAGCCCACACAACTAATTTATTTAGATGGCCAAAAAAAAAGAATATAATACAAACTAAAAATTGGAATATGATAGAGAAGGATAAGATGGGGACAGTGAACGGACAAATGTGTGGGGAGGGATAATGAATTGTGATAAGAAATTTGTGATAGGGGATTCTCCAATACTTATACTTTTTTTTCTCCATGTTTCTTGGCCACTTGCCATGCCTGTCTTATGCCTAGCTATTCCCTGAACCCAATACTTTAATTAGCTTCTTTCATTTTCATTTTGCCCCTCAGATAGTTAACATATGTTGAGACGTTATAAGCAATCATTAATATATATTGCTAAGGGATTCTCTCTTTGGACACTAGCTAGTTTACGTAGCTCATTAATCTTCTGCACAAGGAAAGTACTATATACTTTATCTAGGATAACTTTAAGAGTTTAATTTTGTGTATGACGGTGTAAAATTTTCGCGATCACTTATATGGTAATGACATAATCTTTATAATAAGCATTAATTATTAACATGATAAAAATAATAACAAACCTACTTTCACAAGTTAAACTATTCCGAAGTGTAAGAAAATTATTTTTCACACTGTCGTAACATACAACTTAAATACTTTTTGAGTTGCATTTGAAAGGTAAATCACTTAAGAAGAGAAGAAAACACGTCATGAATCATGATTAGCCACAGAATATTATAGTTCGACACCTCAAACCTCTTTTGTGCCTAATAATAACACTTTTTAATTAATTAGTTCTTTAATAGAAAGAAGTCTTGATTCCTTTGGCACAAAAAAAACTCCATCTGATGGTGCTTATTCTAATTAATCCACTAAAGATGAAGGCTGTACGTGACGCGCATGACAACAATGCAAAATATATACTCCTCGTAACCCCACAGATTTATACGTTTTGACTGATTTTGAGATAATGGTCACTTTTCACGAATGCCACGGACTCCAACTAATTAATCAGCTCCTAAAATAAATAAACAAGCCACTACTGCTGAAATTCTGAAAAGGGTGAGTGCTTTTTAAACTTACAAGCTATTGTAATGATTTGTCTAATTTAAATTCTATCGTATGAAAAAAGATATACTCCCTCCGTTTCAATGAACTTATCTGACTGGGCACGGAGTTTAAGAAAAGAGAGAAAACTTTTGAACTTGTGGTGTAAAATAAAACACATATATTTTGCGTGGCTATAAATCATTGCATAAAGGTAAATTGTTTCCAAATAAGGAACGATGTCATTCTTTTTGGAACAGACTAAAAAAGAAATAAGTTTAGATAAATTAAAACGGAGGGAGTATAAGAGTCTATGTTTGCATTATACGCTCACACTGTAATTTATTTTCGACTTATTAAGTTATGTTAGCATACAATAACATTCTTTATATCAAGTCTGATACAACAGCCTAAAAAAATAGAGCAATAACTTGTTATAATCGCACTTATAGTATAAAGTTCTTTAGTGTGTGACACTGTGAGGGTATATAACTTAAACATAAACGGTGGATAATTAATATGGATATTCATATTAGTATTATCCATGACTTCTTGAATATGATCATTTTTGGGAGTATTCCTAGTCTTCCAAACTCGAGGAACCCTTAATTTGAGAATTTACAAATATAAAAGTTAAACCCATTAGTGATCCATTTACTAAGTGGATAATATGGTTCTTATCGATATTTGACCCATTTTTAATGAATAATATAAGCAGATAATTGTGTTCTTTTAACCATTTTGCCGCCACTAACTAGTTGTACCATTTGCCCTATAAATAGAGGTGCTTGGAAACCCTCAAACCATCCTAAGCTAGCTACAATTCCTGGATAGCTAACTTCCCCTCCCTATGTGAAAACCTCCAAACACAATTCCCTATAAAAAGAAAGGGAAAAAGACTTGTGTTTCTACGTCCTAGTCCGTAGCATAGGGAGAGGAAGAAAGACAAGGAACTAGATGCAGTGAACTGAATGTTGAGAGCACATTAAAGGTCCTTGATTTATCCTCTCTGTGCTCTATAATCTTCAATTATTTCCTTTCACTATATTCATTATTACGTTAAACATTGTGGGTTATATATTGATAGAGTTGGTTCTAAAATACATACATATCTAACTCTATTTATACTTGTTTTTATTTTCTTCCATATATACAGGTTCGACCTCTAAGCACTAGATTTTTCCAAACTCGCGAACTCATTGTTAGATCTGCCCCTGACATATGACTGTAAGTGTAAAAAGAGGAGGCAAGCGGGAGATGTTGTTGACAGAAGATAGAGAGCACAGATGATGATAAGATGCTAACTGGAAGCTTTCTGCACCTTAATCCTTTGTGCTCTCTAGTCTTCTGTCATCATCCTCAGCCCCTCCCGACCTTTAATTTGTTGTTTTAAATGTATTTATATTATATTGTTTGCAGATTTCCTCCTTTTTGTTCAAACTAATGCGACTTAATTATATTAATTGTTGTTCAGTCTGTTGGTTGAAAGACATGAGATTATGTGAAAAGTATATCAAATTAAATGATTATCCAAATCAAGTCTTATATCTTTGATAAGGTCTTTTTAGCTAGTAGGAGATCGACATCCTTAACTAGGGAGACATATTTCTTGATTAAATATAATGACACATCTGATCATATGCAAAAGTATGTCCATTCATGAAAGGCATGTTGGTGATTGTTCAATACCTATATATGTCTATTTTTTGCTTACAAGAAGCTTTGTTTTATCCTTTGATTGATCTTTAACTCTCCTTCCAAATATCAATTATCTTTATTCTAAGTTTCTTTAAAAGTAGCTTAGAGATTAAAGAGTTTCTGAATTTCTATTTGAGTGAAAGTTAAAAGATCCTTAAATGGTTCATTCTATCAGTGCAGTAGGACGTCATAAGGAGTGGAGTTTAATTTCCTCTAAAGGCAAAGATAATGTAATTGGTGTTTTTTTGTTGGGATATATACTATTAACTATGGATTTGGTTTAAATATAATATTTATTATAATAATATTGTTCATTCAATTTAATAAAGTTTTAATAGATCATATATTGGTCGGTGTCCTTTGTTAATATAGTAGATGATCTAGTGTATAGAGTTTAGCTTATACACAGAAGAATATTAAATCATCGATCCTTATAAGTATAAAGTTTGAGTTCACAATCTAATGATGAAATTGAACAAACTATCAGGAATGATTGTAGCACAAGATTAAATATAATTTATCTTGATTATGGGAACGGTTTAATTCCAACTTCGTGTGCTAGTACATTTTATATGTATTGAACAGACCAAGTAGAGATAAATATTTTATACTGACTTAATAAAATATACTCTCTAGCCATTAAATGTACTTATACTCTTAATCTTGATATAATTATTATTAGCTGTGTATATTATTATTGTTTTGATTTATTAAAAGGCGTGATTCTTTAGTGGGTCAATATGTCTGGTAAATTGGATAATAATAATGTACATTGGTGAAGTAATAGTTAGTTGTTGGAATCCATGTCTCGGTTTAGAGATTGATGATACATCTTTATGAAAGCTTATAAGTTTTCATGTGTAAACCCAGTTGGTGAATTTTGTATCCGACACATGAAATAAGTTAAGCGAAAGTCTAAAGGAAATAATCAATAAATTAAATCATCACTAACTTAATTTAATTGATTAGTATCTGAATCGTAACATGGGGAGTTAAATAAGATTTAATGGATGAATTTTGAAATTGAATAAGGAGTGCAATTATGATTTTTAGTGGAATAATTCGTACTTAATTATGTTAGATATTAATTTCGAAAATTAAAAATTAATTTCATAATTGGAGCCTTGTTAATTAAATTCTGTGGTCCCTGTTGTGCCTAAGTAATAGGAAGTAAAGGAATCATTTTTTCTGGTGGAAAGGAAAACCTAACAGCTTTTGGAAAAGGGTTTTAACCCTTAAAACTTGTGGTGTAAATACATAAGGTTTTTCACCTAGAGGAACAGAAGAAAGGGGGCCGAAATTTTCAGCCTATTTTCTTAAAAAATATCTCCCATACAAAATTACTATTTTCGGGTATTACTTGGGTAACACAGTAGAAGACCGTGGAACTTTCGGAGATATTGATCATGCGGGTGGTGGAGAATTCACTAAGTTGTTGTGGAATTGGAGGCTCACGTGATGAGCAAGTTTTGTTCACGCTTCAAGAGGTAACTCGTGAAACCCCGTATACATTAGTTGTCTAGATTACATGTAATTTTGATATTGGGATTGCTTCCGTTGCATATAATCATCCATCAATTGGTATCAGAGCCCACTTAAATCTAATTAGATAACTAAGTTTTTCACAAAACAAGAATATCGTGTTTATGTGCGTTTTTGAATTACATGTATGTGTGATTTTCTGAAAAACTGTATTGTTATTTTTTGAATTAACTGTGCAAAAAATTTGGATTATTCTTGTAATCATGAGATATCTGTTTTTATTGATATTTGATTGAGATGATCTGTATATTTTTTTGGTAAACTCTAGAAAAACGCAAAACCTGATTTTGACTGAATTGCCGGTATTTTTGGAGGTCAGCGAACTTGATGGACTCAGATTGAGCTAAAATTTGGTGGGTTCATTGAAAACGATGTGGTGAGAAAAACTCACTCTTCAGCAGTGAATCATGGGGTTTTTCGGTGTTTTAAGGTCGTTTGGATTGTGTTTTAAACGTTTTTCTATTTTCTAAAAATTATTTCTTAATAATTTTAATCCCTTTTAATTCAATGGTGATGAGGTTGACTCCCCATGGTCTCCATGATTAAATGCTGGTCATATAATAGGTTTACACATTGGCTATTAGTAAATAGACGCATTGTTGTAGTAAATTCAATAATGGAGGTGTGATTTTATTAACTAGGTCTTACAAGGTATAATTGATATTGTATGATGATATAATTATTCTTTAAGAAAGTAAAATCCTCTGTTTGATATCTTGGATGACTAATGATTGGAACTTTTGACATATTTGTGCCTAAAAAATTTCTCAAATTTTAGTTAATATTTTCATGCCCTACGTGATTACTAATCTTGTATTTTCGATGAAAATTTTTGTTCTCTGGTAAGAGGTTGTTGTCGCGCCCCCTTTTTCTAGAGTCGAAATCGGGCTTGTGACATTTGGGAGGACAACTCATTCGCTTTTGGGAATTGGGTTTTAGAATTGAAGAGTCGCCACCTATTGATTAAGTGCTTTAGGACACTAAGTGGGTTTTGATTTGGAAACCAGAGATTAGGGTAAGAGCTAAAAATTATCCCGAGGGGAAGTTGTTAGGCACCCCTTAGGATCCACAAGTGTAGTTCCCAACCATGTTACCATTGTGACCTTATATAAACATGTAAGCAATTAAGGCTCAAATAAGGACTTGCATATAATATTGCAAATAAGTTGAAAACTTTTGAAAGTAGAGAGGGCAGAATTTTATGAAAAAGAGATTTAAAGAGTTTTACAAAAAGAGATGAAAACAAATAAAGGGAGATGGGTCCTACGTTTATGATTATTATGGATCACATCAATGCAATATCCAGCAATCACTCCTCAGAAGAGGGTCACACGTGATATTAGCGCACCGGTCATCATATCCATATTCTACCCTTCCCACCCTGTTAAGGTATTAAAGCGCAGAATAGTATCGTAACTTATTGCATGCTACTACCCGTCCCAATCCTATCAATCCCGGAGGCGTTTGGGACTACTAATCCTAAAAGGGGAGGGAGTATTGGGCTTTTTAGAATTTTAAAAGGTTAAAAGTCTAAGGCGAAAAACAAAAGCGGATAAGACAAATATGGTAACACATAACAGTTACGGGCTCAGATAAGCCTCCTCAAATTAGAAAAAGACATATAGTTTAACATGTCTTACATGTACTGATTAGGTCTGAATTAAACTTAAGCATCAAGGATTTATCACATATTTTCAGATAACAAGTCGGAATTAGGCCTGCATGCTGGTTGTAATTATTAAAGACTGATGCAGTTAAAGATTTACCCTAAGGCTGGCCTACGTATTAAAAGAAACCTATGGGCATGATATCTATTAATTTCAGAAACGAAGAAGTGAACTGATTGTAGAAAAGAATGGTCAGTTACGAAGGCATAAGTCCTGCAGGTGTTTAGACATTACTGCTATTAATTTTAGACGAATTGGCAATTCAAGTTTAGTTAACAGCCCCTATAGACATGCTTTCTAGGTGCTACTGATTTTAAACACTATTATCGCTTATGCAGAAGTCCTATAGACAGGTTGTATATATGCAATTGGTTAGTTATTTAAATCCTATAATAGGTTTGCCTAGTGACGGATACAGAATGCAGAAAGTCCTATAGGTATGGTGTCTATATGAAAATACAGAGTTTTAGAAGCGACTTACAAGCATGGTATCTATTATGAAATTGCAAAAAATCCTATAGACATAGTATCTATGTGGGAATGCAGAATATCCTATAAACATGGTATCTATGTGGGAATGCAGAATATCCTATAAACATGGTATCTATGTGAGAATGCAGAAAATCTTATGGACATTGTATCTATATGAGAATGCAGAGTTTCAATGATTTATAAAATGCAGAACTTTAGAATTAGTAATCCTATAGGCATGATCTCTAGATGAAATGCGAAATTTCAGAAATTATCAGAGTTTCGAAGATAGTAATTCCTTATAGGCATGATGTCTACCCCTTTTTGCATGCATGATTGACCCTCCCTTTTTACTAATAACCCAGCGGTTTATTACAAGATTATTACAAACCAGAATTAATCAAGAAAAAGTAAAATTACATCCGAAATTAAAAATTCCAACCAAGGAGAGCCTAATTCAGACTCCTAGTCTGACATGTGTAACAAATCAACATCCAAAGATCAGATTTCCAAAGCCTTCTCTTTTTTGGGATGTGTCAAAGTTTCAAGGAGTTTCAAGAACTCCAAGCAATGCGTAACCCTAAATATTATTGCAGAATTTGAATTATAGTGCAGTGTGAAAAGCCAGCCCTCAAATGTTCAAGTTCAGAGGGAACTCAATGTCCCAAGGCAAGGCTTATAGGAGTGGGACATAACTTAGAGTCTAAGAGTAAGTGTAGGTGCAATAGAAGGGAATTAGGGAATGCCAAGGCAGGCTGGTGCTCATGCCGAGCATTTGGAATGCTGGCACACCCCTGACCAGCCTGTCAGCTAAAAGAATTAGAGAGTTAGGACCTATTGAAGGTCAGGTTCAGCCCTGGACAGCAATTTGGATGTTTCCAGGCTATACCTTAACTCAACACACATAAGGGAATGGGGTATGGGAAATTGAAAGAGCTTAGGATCCAAAGGATCTAGTTTTAATCCATCGACAATAACTTTGTGTATTGTCATGTCTTAAACTACAGCTCAAGCACATAAAGGGGTATGGGGAATAGGGATTTATTGCAGTAACAGATGGAAAGACATAAACATACTACCATAGAAGTTGAACTCTACAAAGCAGTAAAGTAGGCATGGACACAAAAACTTGTAAGTAAACAAATCGGGGTTGATGCTAGAATTAAAACTAGGACATACCAGTTTCAGGAAAAACAAGTAAAAGCAGAAGTCTTGCGAAAGCCAAAGTGCAGATAAGAAAGTTTAGAAGAGGTTGTGAGAATTAAGTGAAGTTCTGATGTGAATTCAGTGTGTTGTGAAAAGAAAAAGAGTCGAGTATTTATAGTTTGAAAAATAGGTAGAGAGTAAGGGAAGAATCATAGTAATTATGGAACTATGTATCAATTACAATCAATCAACATAAGAACTTCCTTTAATTAAGGAATTAAAACTCAAACGGTAATGGACATCAATCAGTTAAGGAAAGAAAATCAAGTAAACATCTTGTGTAATGTAGGAAATTAGGGGTAAATACAGAGGGGTTTAACTAAGGAAACATCAATAAAGAATCTTTGAAATACACGGGTAGCAAAATAAGGTAAGAAACACAGTGACTCAATTAATTCATAGTAAATAGAGCAATTATGGATTCAAAATTACCAATGAACCAAGTCAGAAAGAGAGGTAAAGGAAGGTTCAACTAGGGAAAAATCAGTAACAATCAAGTAAGCAACATTGAGGGGATTCAGAATCAATTAACAGTTGGTAAAACCCTTTGAGAGAGAAATTCCCATATATAAAGCACATAGGCATTTCAAGCAAGAAGGATGTCATGCTAATTAGGAAAAACTAGCAAGAAAGTTTCAAAATCACAAACAGAGAAAAAATTCAAATTCAGTTCAAAACTCGGAGTGAGTCTGAGAATTCAAGGTTTCAAAGTGGAACCCCTATTCAAACACAAAATCAGACTCGCCGAAGAAACCCTTTAAATCCTAGGGTTTTACTCGAATATGGTACAGAGATGAGAAGGCAAGCCATTGAAACAAGACTCAGAGACCTCTTTCAGAGTCTCATGAGAAAATATACAAACACAATAGCAGGTTCAGAGCATATAGAATGTAGAAACTAATTTGAAGTACGGGGAACAAGTTTTAAAAGAAAGCTTAGAACTTAATAAGTTCAGGAGATAAAGAGGTAGTGCAAACTTAAGGAAACAATCGATGAAACATATTTGGAAATAACTCAGACAAAGTGCGGTAAAGGCAATCAAAGGATTAAAACTCAGTAGAAAAATACAGTAAAGGATCACATAAGATAGATATGTGAGAGCATCATATTGAAACCGACAGAAGAAAGAACAGAGCATAATAGAAAAACCAAATAATACAGTAATAATAAGAACACATGAAAAATCACGCGAGTTAGAAAAGAGAAAATAAGAACATAGCATGGATCGATTCATACTACGAAAAGAAGAAGAAGAGTCAGAAGCATTTTAAGCCTTTTCAGAAACCCTAATCGAAAAGAAGTAACTTTTGAAAGGAAAATCGGGGAAAATGTTTAAGAAACTTAAGGAAAGCACAAATGTATACCAGATCTAAAAAATAATCAGAAAGAACCTCGAGTAATTAGGGTTTTAGGAGAACCCTAAACAAGAAAGGCTTGGAAAAGTCCGATCTAAGTCGGATGAGGTCAAAAATAGGCTCAGAAGACCAGGAGCCACCGGAGCAAGGCCGGCGATGGCCAGAATCTTTGAATCAGCGAAGGTCTGAGTGAAGTCCTTCAAGGTCTGGCATTGAACCTTCGAGCATCAAGCATACAAGAGCCGGAGAAGGTGAGTATAGGCTGTCCATGGCCTGAGAAGCCATGGACTCCAGTGAGTTTAGGGTTAAGATGGTAGAAGGCGGCTAAGGTTTGAGGGGGAGTTGAGAGAGAACTGAGAGAGGAGGGAATTTGAGTGCGGCTACAGGTGAAAATGATTAGGTTTAGGGAGGTCGTTCAGGTTAAAAAAGGTAAGGGGAAACTAGAGCCGTTGATATTGGGGTTCCGGGTTTGGGTATGGAAAAAAGGGTGTGGGTCGGGTTTCAATTAAAATTGGGTTGGGGAATTGGGGTTCAATTTTGGGCTACCATTGAAAGCCAATTTGGCTATATATTAAATAGCCATTTTCCCTATTTAATTTTATAAAAATAGCTGAAATGATTTTAAAAGAAAATTAAAAGTACTGAACCAATTGATAATACATAAAAACTAATTAAAAAATATTGGAACTAATTTTACAATTATAAAATATTATTAATCGTAAAAATAGGCTATAATTACAATTATATGCGATTTAGCTTTAAAAATACCAAATAAATTTGTAAAAATATGCAAAAAATCACCTTAATTATATTTTGATATAAATATGAGAATAAATAAGTTATTCACCAAAATGGTAATCTCGGGAATAATTATTGGATTTTGGACTGCTAAAATAGATAATAAATTGGTTTTGAAAGTCCTTAAAATTTGGAAAAAAAAATACCAAAACACTTGGGCATGCTTATATATCCACATATATGTTATTTTGAAAGTATTTTGAGTGTAAAAATATTTAGGGAAAAATTGGGTATCAACAGTTGCCCCTCTTTATTCGGGAAGGATGAAAGAGTTATCGGGTAAAGATATGGTGGCCAATTTTGACCGAAGGAGATGATTTGCAAAGAATTTTGACCGAGCCCTGGCTCCTGGGCTGCCTACATATCCTTGATTTTACAGAAATCAGGCCATATATAATTCAGGATCCATAGACGAAATATGCCGATGAAGATTTTCGAAAAGAATGGACGCGATGCCTAGGTTGAGAAGGATAGTTGAAGTCTGATAGATTGTAAGAACCGGAGCGGGATCGCTCCTGCTGAGACGGCCGTTGCTAGCCGGTGTACCTGCAAGTGAGCAATACAAACACATATTGTCTATATATTCAAACGTGATGTAAGTTCCCGTTGGACCATAAATGTTGTCTTTGGACGGTTAGGATGACGTCCTCAGACCATGACATCCTGGGCCATGAAGCGTATGATAAAGGATTCACAATCATTGAAATTATGTTCTCGAGCTATGAAAATGATGCCTCCGAACTATGACGCCTTTGAATAATGATATGCAAAGATACAACAGGGGTCCTCAGGCCATGGCATGGTGTTCTCGGGCTATGAAAATGGTGCCTCCGAACAATGACTCCTTTGGACAATTTGGCGATCTTTCAGCCCATGAAATGTAGAAGGTGGAAATCTTTTAGCTGATGCAAGACGTAAATGTAAGGGTGGCGGTATTTCAACCGATGCAGATGTAAATAAAAGTGGTGTTATTTCATCCAATGCAAGATGTGAACAAGGGTGGCGATCTTTCAGCCAAATGCAAGATGTGAACAAGGGTGGCGATCTTTCATCCATGTAAAATGTAAATAAGGGTCGCGATATTTCACCCAAATGCAAGAGAGAATAAAGTGGCGATGTTTCAGCCAGCAGAAAGAATAAAGTGGCGATGTTTCAGCCAGCAAATGTAAATAAAAGTGGCGATATTTCAGCCGATGCAGGATTTAAATAAAGGTGGCGATATTCAGCCAGCAGAAAGAATAAAGTGGCGATATTTCAGTCGATGCAGGATTTAAACAAAGGTGTCGATATTTCAGCCACGCGGATGGAGGTAGAGCTTAACCTCGGAAGGCAGAATGGTAGCCTTATGCAATGCATGAAATGCAAGATGGAGGTAGAGCTTAACCTCGTAAGGCAGAAAGGTAGCCTCATGCAATGCAGAGAAAATACAGATGGAGACAGTTCTTAATCTCGGAAGGCAGAAAGGTAGCCTTATGCAATGCAGCGAAATGCAAGTGGAGACATTGCTTAGTCTCGGAAGGCATAAAGGTAGCCTTATGCAATGCAGAGAAATACAAGTGGAGACAGTGCTTAGTCTCGAAAAGTAGAAAGTAGCCTTATGCAATGCAAAGAAATGCAGGATGGAGACAGTGCTTAGTCTCAGAAGGCAGAAAAGTAGCCTTATGCAATGCAAAGAAATGCAGATGGAGACAATGCTTAGTCTCGGAAGGCAGAAAAGTAGCCTTATGCAAAAATGCAGATGGAAATGAAAGTGAATATTAATAAAATCTCTTAGCTGATAGACGATAGCGGATAGCTAATTATGATATTGCGGCTGCTGGGGATGTCATATGCGGGTAATAATTCTAAATAGGTGATGATCCTAAGAGTTGTATCCCCGAAAAAGTATGGGTGTGTAATTGTATCTGATGATTTATGCCTTGAGTGCCTGCATCCAAAGAAAAATCGTGAGTTTTGAAAGGCGGAAGCTTAGTCCGTCTTCCCATGGACTTCGCTTGTCACCCTTGGCGCTGTGTACCATTGGGATAGCATTGCTAAACAAAGTAATTCGGATAATAGTTCATGCACGATTTGGTAACAACATGTAATGTAAATACATAATTGAAAATAATAGTTTTCTTTTTTAGATGAATCGACGACTGCGGCGTGGTTCAAGACATTGCAACCTCTTTCACTCCGGAATTTTGAGGGTCCTCCTTAAAATTCTACCCCAGTTTACTGGGTTGGTGCGCGATAAATGGCTGACGATAAACTTCAAAATTTTGAGGGTCCTTCTCAAAATTCTACCCCAGTTTCCAATAACGGGGGGGGG